>CM060709.1:276589761-276674761 GCA_030686995.1 Artemisia argyi | reverse complement strand
TTATTTTTTTATTTTTGAGTTTATATATAATTTAATATGCAATCACAATTTAAATAAATATGGAGATAAGCAATCCTATTTCATTTATTTTGAATAATTTGATTTAGGATGTTTTATGCATCTCAAGACATTTTAGTCCCGCAACCGTTTCTGTAGCTAAAAATAAAGTTCCAATAATTGACCCGTTAGAGATAAAGTATATCCCAGATCGACCCATTTGCCTATAAATGCGTTGAGGCGTTGGATATATTGCTCTGTAAAACTATGGTTAACTGTACAAACATCTATTACGACTATATATAATAGTTTGCTACAGTTGAGCTGAAACTTATTTAATTTATGCATGGCTTCAGATGAAGACAGCAGCAGATCTATGTGTGCTATACGACCTCAACAAGAAGCACAATGCCTAGTTATTGATTCTTCAGTGTGGTAGCGTGACTTATATGTTTGCTGTTTGATCCCACAAGAGGTCCTCTTATATCTCTTTCTTAGAAGCGGTGAAGATCAAATGGCACACTTCTTGTTCCTATTCGAAATACTGATCGCAGAAGAAAATATATTTAAATGGCCTTGTGTATACTGTAGTTCAAACTGATCCTATTTTGTTTACAACAGAGGATTTTGGGTGGATCAAATTTCGCTAATACGAAACAATCCCATCTATTTTCTAACTAGACAGTCAGTAAATGGATCTTGTGATGCTTTGTATCTTTTGATGGTTGAAATGCATTTCTTGATTTTGTATGCATGATTGCTGCAAGTGTTGCGTTTTTTGTACATTGTTTGTCGGAGTTCTTTTAAGATTGATAAATAAGCACCTATTACAAAGAATATACTCACAAATGCTACTAATTATTATTGAGCCAGTTTCTTCATACATTGTGCTTTTAGATTGGATGGAATTATGGAAATAAATATCTACTAAAAAGATTTGTATAATCACCTCAAGTTTAAATGGTTTTTATTATTGTATGCGAAATGAAAAGAGCAGTGGATTATAAATTTTGGGTCAGCTCTAATAGTTATTTTGAGACGGTTTCGTTGTAAATGTAATACGGAGTAATAAGCTATGAGTTTGATCATAAGCCACACTTGTAGTTTCTCTTTTCATAGTTCTGGATGCTCAATTTAAACTCAATTAGTTGTAAGGATACACTATTTTCTGCTTGCGATTTTGATCTCTCCTGTCGCGGTTGAGATCAACGACCGAGCAGCGGAGTAGGAGTGGTAGTCACCCCTCTAATATATTGTTAATAAATGTTATAATCAACCTGAAAATTTGTACCTATTGACAAATCTGTAACTCTTCTTATCATTTGAAGATTATTGTGGGCATGGGAATTTGATTCTGTGTTGAATTTGACCTCAAAAAGAATATGACAAGCACTAAATGACAGGATTTGATGCTAATTATGGCCTAAGGTTATGCAAATTAAATATGATCCGTAGATTTATAAGAGGAAACCAAATAAGCTTATCCAAATGATATAATACTCCATTTCATTTATAGGAAAAAATCTTCTTACCACTACAAAAAACAAATATTTATATTCAGTGAAAACGAGAAGTTGGAATCTTCAACTAAGGAACTTGTTCATCTAAGGCATCTATGCTTTTGACACGAAAAGATAAACCAGAATCTTTAAAAGTGGTGTACGAAATATGATGGGCGGTAGCTCGTTGGTTGTACTTACTATTTCTCGGCATATCACTTTAAGAGATGCTACCTGCTAAAAACAGATGGTATATGTGAATTGCTTTTGTCCTCTTTCGCCATAATGCATCTGATTTCTCCCCAAAAATGAAGTACTCTTTTACTTATTTCTAACGCATCATAACCTTTTTCGAATATGTCCAAAGGGAAATACCTAAACTGCAGTTGCGAAAAAGAAACAAATCTACTACAGTACATAACTTCACAATCGGCCAGTTGAATCAAAAAGGAACTTGTCAAGAATTTTCACATCGGCCATGTGTTCAAAAGGCGCGATTGTCTGTCACTGTTTGTCATTTAACAGTATCTAAAAATTGAAAAATAACAAATTCATATAAACCTATCAACAAACTCATAAAAATTCTTAGAATGTTTTATATAAGTAAATGATATAATTAATTTCATAGTGGTTTTGACCATCATTAAAATTACCTGTTCCCATGAACTTGGTGACATTATTATCTTGTAATATCAGAAGCAGAAATAAAAGATACATATGGTCTAAAGCAAGGAGTCTGGCATGCAAGAAGCTTAACACATAAACGTAATTTTAGTGCATAAGATTACTCCAAAACTACAGCCTCACCACTAAACATCCTTATGAATTGAAAGTAATAGTAGGTCTGCTCTCTTTGAAACATCTTTCTTTGTGTGAACCAAGTCATTTGGGATTAAGATGACTAAGAATCCATAGCCTTATAAAACTAAGGTGCAAACTATGTTACGTAAGCATAAACTTTAAGAAAGATTAATTTTACTTGTTAGGCAAGGAGAATAATTATCTCATTGCAATATAATATGGGATGTAGAACCAGTTGCTAATAAAGAAAGAATCTGATCTTCATCAAAAGGAATATTAAGTGTGAACCTCGCTACGTATCATACAATAGCGCCACATTTTGTTAGTCTAAAATAAGCTTCTTGTAGAAAGATCAAGTGCGCGAGAATTAGTGGTTGTCAATAGAAGTTTCTTCCTATAAATTGAGAAGAAGAAAGTAACAAAAATCGCCAGCAATCATAATCATCTTTACAACCCTACCAAAAGTATTCAAAATCTACAACAGACGATATGGACCGTTGCAAAAAATGCAAGAATTACCTGACAGTGCCAATTGGGCAACCTTGTTCATATTGCTATAAAGTCAACAAGCCGAAAAAGACTAATCATATTGCCCCTCAGTTACTCCAATATATCGGTGATTATGCCAACCGACCATCAAACTATGATTACTATAACGGCTCTTATGGACCGCCTTTACAAACACAACCATCATATGGAGGTTATTATGCTCCACCACCAGTGTATGGTTCTGGCTATTATAGCCCACAACAACAGCCACCAGTTTATAGTAATGGTTATTATAGGCCACCACCACAGGCAGTGCCACCTCCCATGGCGTATAATAACGGTTATAATAGAAACTTTTACCAGCAACCAACAATGGTGCATGAGAAGAAGAGGGCTGTGTTGTGTGGCGTGACTTACAAAGGCCACAAAAGCACACTTCCTGCAAGCGTTAATAACGTTAGGAGCATGCACCAACTGTTGCTTAAGCTCGGCTTCCCAAATTCCTCCATTCGCATCCTTACAGGTTTTGACACTCATTTTTTATATTGTCTGTCTTTCTCACTCATATAGACACATACTTGACAAGGGTACGCGTTGTGCAGAAGAGGAATCAGACCCTAGCAGGATCCCAACAAGACGTAACATACTAATGGCAATGGAGTGGCTTATGAAAGGTTGCCGGTCTGGGGATTCCTTAGTGTTCTACTATGCCGGCCATGGGTCCCACGTGGTTGATTACGATGGTGATGAAAAAGATGGGTATGATGAAGCATTATGTCCTGTTGACTATAGTGTAGCTGGAAAGATACTAGATGATGAGGTCAATACCATCCTTGTAGCACCATTACCTTATGGTGCAAAACTTCATAGTATCATGGACACTTGCTTTAGTGGAACTCTTCTCGACCTACCTTATCTTTGCAGGGTTAATCGGTCAGTATTGTTAATAATCTCCTAAGAATATGCAAATTCAATAAAAAGGTAACCAACTATGATCATATTTCTATTTTCGGTAACCAACTTTTTCATGCCAATTTTTTTTGATTTAAGGTAATCTGAGCCAATAACCATTCAGCTGACCATGTCGATTTTTTCCCCTAATGTGGCCCCTGATAGCTAATTACTATCTTAGACCAGACTTGGTTACCAAGAGTGGATCTTTTACCGAAGTTGATTACATTTGAATGCAATTGGTCCTTGTAAAAACATGACCTACCAAGTTTCTAATTTTCTATAATTTCAATAGTCACAACAAATTCAATAAGTAAAAGGCTCAAATTTACCATTTATGCAGGGGAGGATTTTATAAGTGGGAAGATCACCACCCTTCACATGTTGCACCGTATGGGGGTACTAGTGGGGGAAGAGCAATCTGTATTAGTGCCTGTGATGACCATCAAAATTCAGCAGATACGTCGGTCAGTATGCTTATCTAAATTTATAACTAATTAGTATTCAAGAACTTGTTCTTCCTTATAACAATGTAATTATACATATATCAGGCTTTCACCGGCAATTCCATTGGTGCATTGACTTATAGCTTCATCCAAGCTGTGCAAAGTGCACACAAGTTGACATACGGGGATTTGCTTGATAACATGCGCCAAATAGTTCGTGAAGCTCAAGAACAACAAGGCGTAAATGCTGAATTTGAATCTTCGATATCACAGGTTTGATGTCGATCTACAGGAAATTTTGTTACTATTGATTATAATTTTAAGTAAAACTGTTGCCAGTAAATTTATGATAAACGATACCACCTGCCCTAAAATAATAAGGTGTAATTGTAATCTACATGATTATTCTTTACATAATTACATTAATTCCCATAACAGCCGTTAGAACAAGAATTAAAATCAGAATCCTTAATGATCTTTAATTTGTTTATAACTGGCACCTACACACGTCTGCTTATAAAAAAATCTACATCTAGCATTAATGAGTTAATGAGCTTATCAGTTTTTATAAGCTTGCAGTACGTGGCATGCGCTAACATTTCTGCTTTGATCATTGCAGGAGCCTCAACTATCATGTTCCACAAGATTCGAGATTTACTCAGAGCCGTTAATATTGTAGAGAAGATGGTCAATCTCAACTACAGAAAGTAATGCGTGCTAATATATTTCAAGCTATGCAGTGTACGATGAACAGAATTGGCAATTATTTTCGATGAAAAAGCTGTGTGTGACAAGTTACTGATTTACTAAAAGTTTTTATGGTCCACTAAAAAGCCTTCACCTCAATAAAAATATGTTTGGGATTTATTTCAGTTCTTCACCATGTACTCTTCTCATCCCATGAAAACATAATAGTTTACTTTACATGCATATTAATGATAGTGTTTGACTCTCATTCCTAAGTGTTCAGAAATTTCAATTCCATGATGAAATATAAAGTCCAAGTGTTCCAAATTAACTATATCTTTCACTTAAAGTACATAAACCAAAATCAATGCTACAATAGGGATGACGTACTTGTGACTCGGTAATTATATTGGCTTAAAACTGTAGAATCGTTGCACAGGTCTTGAATTCAACAAGCACAAGATTGACAAGAATGATTCTAATATTATTATTAACAACATGAATCTGTTACATTGTTATTAAGACACACCTCTAAACGTTACATGTACATCTGTTTATATAGAGGTTCTAGCGAACCATCATGTCCCTTCATAAAAGGGTATAACCGAATAACTACCATAACTAACTTTATATCTACGATAACTACCATAACCGCTATTCGGTTATTAACTAAGCCCTTAGGCTTTCGTTTATTACACTAACACTAGATACTTTCTCCAACAAGACTTATGCAATTATGGTGCAACAATTCCCCCCTAATTGTTTAAGTCTTGTTCTTCGAATCTTCATGCTTTTCTTTGCATACTTCCTGTCCTTCTTCCTTTCTTGTGTCGGTCTTCAAACCGTTGCCCACAAAACTCTAACTCGGTCACATGCCTCTATTCTCCAAGCGTCCTGAGTTTTGTTCCTTTGTGTCGTTCCGCCACAGAAATTCCTAGAATTCTTCTCTTGTTCTTATTGCCTTCCAAACTAACTCCAAACTTAGTTGTCTTGTTCATGTCTTCATCCAGTGCTTCCTCTATTCCAACATCATCCTTTTCCTTGCCTTGTGGATCTTTCACCCTAACATCACCACTACTCTCAACTGTTGGAATATGTAAATCATAACAATTATATAAACAAGTAAACATCATCAAAGCATGCAGCGGAAGTAGATCATAATCCATGTAATAATAATTAACCAAATTTAAATGATATGCATACCTTGGTGATTTCTAGCAAAACAAGAAATCAAATAATAAGAACGAGTAAAACCCTTACAAGGGTTTATGGTAATCGACTTTATGGCAAGTCGAATAGGGAAAATAAGCTAACAAAAGTATGTTAGATCTTCGCTCTTGTACACACGTATTAGTAGCGTTTCAATTAGAAAAGCTAGGTTCTTGATCACAAACAATCCAAACACAATGTTTAGAAGATCGCGTAGAAACCCTAGAAGGGTGTAGTTGATCAACTAAACAAGAATGGTTTGAGCTTAGAAATCTAGTAGGAACCTTAGAAGGGTGTAGTTCAATTTCTAGGCTCAAGAGAAGAGAAGAAGAAGAATGTGACTGCAAGTTAATCCAGGAATGAATAGAATGAACATAAGGGTCATGTATTTATACTAATCACAACTTGGAGCACAAGACAACAACCCTAACCCCTTGTGGGTTGGGTTTCGGCCGAGCATAGCCCAAGGAGGGTCCATCCGGATCCTTCTTGTCCACTATTTGCATTCGAGTCCTTCTCCTTTCGTCTAACAACCGTTAGGTACCGTTAAGTGTTTTATTTGTGAAAATAATAATTATTCATAACTAAATATAATAATTATTATTAAATTGAAACTCATACGTAATGTGTGCAATTCCGAAGTCTCGTGTTCAAATCCGGACATACTACATTAATGTAATAATGACATTGGTTAGTCTAGCATAACACCCCAATGTCCCCAGAACGATCATGAGTGTGGTTTCCTGTGACAACTGACAAAATAGGGAGCCGTTTTAAAACCCGCATTACATTAAAATTATAAATTTGGAAATTTTGAAAGTTTATTGTGACGAGATATTTTACGAACGTTGGTACGTGATTTTAATCGTACGATAATTATGAGATTTGGTTATTTATTTATGGTTTGGTTTGATTCGGTCGTGATAATTTATTGTGAGATCGTTATTTTGGCACTACATTGACTCCGGCACTAGGTTAACCTAACAATTTTAATTATGTTTTATTGATTTGGATCGGATATTATTATTTTTGGAACGGGTTCGGTTGAAAGACATTTGGTTATTTAAGTTCGGGTTTGGTCCGTGTATTGACATCGGGCTACTAAATCCCCTACACCCACCATTATTATTATTATTATTATTAAAAAAGTTTATTATTATTTTTTTAAGAGTGAATAACAAAAATCGTCCTTGTGCCTGCGTTTTTCATAAGCTACATACAACCATCACCAACACTTTTCACCACTTTAATATTCACTCTCTCTCTCTCTTCATTTTATTCCCACCACCGCCACCCTTATTCCACCGTAGCGCCGCCACCGCCACCCTCACACTAAAAACAACACCACCATCTTCACCATCTTTTCGAGATCTATCTTTTGGTACTAACCACGGGCTCTAACTCCCACGTTAACACCTATTTCGAATTTAATCCTCACGAGTTCATCACCACTTTTTATTATTTCTTGAAGATCTATTCGATTTGGCTTTGGTTTTGAAGGTAGGTCGAGTTTTTGACTCGAGTTGTGGGTTTGAGCCG
This sequence comes from Artemisia argyi, assembly GCA_030686995.1. NCBI lineage: Eukaryota > Viridiplantae > Streptophyta > Magnoliopsida > Asterales > Asteraceae > Artemisia > Artemisia argyi. The sequence goes on along the minus strand of CM060709.1, from coordinate 276,667,143 downwards.
TGACCTTGGGTCACGGTTTTCATTATCTTTTCGGGTTTATGATTTTTGATACAAGAATTAAATGGGTTTTGATAATAATGAGATAAATGAAGGTTTGGTATTCGGGTGATGATTTTTCCGATGGGTCGAGAACCGGCCGAGAGCTTATGCTCTCGGTTTGGGTGGTTTTTGGGTCGATTTCTTGACCTTTGATGTGTATATTTGATCTTGGTGCCATTTGTGATGTTTGGTTGCTCTCGGTTATGTTGGTCGACCATTTTGGGTCGTTTGGTTTCTTGGCCGACACCCCCTAGGGGCTGTTTTGGTTCAGTTGAGCTCAAGGAGCTAGCCGAGACTCATGAGTCTCGGGTGTGGCTCCCGTTTCATATTTTGAGCATATGTTGACCCGGGTTGACTTGGTAACTCAACCCATTGCTTACTTGGTTTTCAGACAATATGTTACTTGTGATTATTATTTATGTTTTGTTGTGATTGTGATGTTGGACATTGGTATATTATTCGGACTTGATGTGGTATTTCTCGATTGTGAGTATTATTGGAGTTGTGTTGACGAGTATGGAATTGGGGACCGATTGTGAGACGGTCAATTAGATGACGGAGATAGGATAGTGGGGTGCCGTAGTCGGACCCTCATGTTGTAGCACGTGGATATGGGATTGATTTGGACGGAGTTGATTTATTATTGTGACTTGATTTTTATTATTTGGACTTGGGCTATGAGCCGAGGGTCATGACTCGGACATGTAAACAAATTCTATGACTCGATAAATATTTAAAAGTCGATATTAAAAATAATACTCGTAATAATATTATTGAGAATATAATCGTTTATATACGTATATAGACGTGTTAAATGTATATATATATATATATATATATATATATAAATGCGTATATTAATAATAAAACGATCACGAGTAAACGTTATAATGATATAACGATAGTTATTATGCTATGCGAATAGTGTAATAAATGTCGGACTATTGTTATAAATAATAACTATATAAATAATGGCGAAATAATAAGTCGGGTAAATAATAATTAAAAATGTGATTTTGTTTATAAATTAGAAACTTATCGAGTTATACGAATTGTGGTTCTTTAAAGTCCAAGTGGACTTTATATTGTGACTTTTGTGTTGTCACGGATATATGACGATTAATATAAACATTTTATATATCAAGTGACTTATTCTAGATCGAGTTATTTGACGATATAAAATGAGTATATTAATGGGCATCGTATCCCACGACGCCCATAGGATGTGGTATATATTTTAGGGTAATAAATTACTATATGTCTCGTGGAATTTGGCCGATTCGACGATATATATAGGGAATTCATTGGACTACGATATATACCAAATAGAATCTTTTGTGCAATGTGCTTTAGGTTGGGTATAATCTTGGAACGATATATTACGTAAATAAATATGGGAGATTACTAAATCGACGGATTTGATAAGCTTCGATAATTATTTAAATAATATGTTGGGCTAACATTAGACCTATAATTGGTTTATTATTTTGCTTGTTGTGGCTTTTTGGTTTGAGTTGTGTCGACCCTTCACCCATATGGATACCAAACGTCGAATTTCAAATTGATATGAAGTTAATTCGAGAAATGGATATTTTTGGAAAGTTAAATGGAATACGTTCGGGAATGGGAATATTTGATTTTGAGGAAATGATTTCTGAACGAGTTTGATAGTGTTAGGAAGTGCCGAGTCTGTAGTCGCCGTTACGTGAGTTGCTTGAGATTACTTACGTCTTTCTTCTATCATTTCTTTTGAGGTTTTGCTGGACTTGAGGTGAGTCATAGCCCCACTTTTACTCTTGAACTTTGTTTTCAATACTTGGGGTGAGAAACGTGCAAATGTTTTATGTGGACTATTATCGCTTTATTGATTTTAAAACTTGCTATGCTTATAGAACTAGGTAGGATTGAGTGAGGCCTAGTCCCGAACTAGATAAGCTATTGATTTGGTTATAGAGCGAGGCCTAGTCCCGAACTAGGTAAGCTATTGAATTGGTTATTGAGCGAGGCCTAGTCCCGAACTAGGTAAGCTATTGTTTGGTTGTTGAGCGAGGCCTAGTCCCGAACTAGGTAAGCTATTAGATTGATTTTAGAGCGAGGCCTAGACTTGAGCTAGGTAAGCTATTGATTGGATTGATTTGAGCTATAGTGTGCACCTATAGGGATGATTTGATTTGGTTGGATTATATTGGTTGGATATTTTGGTTGGATGATTGAGGCCTAGTCTAGCTAGCAAGCGTTTTGCGTATATGTCCACTATATTGAATTATGAATCTAAACCTATGATCTCACCAGCGAAAGCTGACTTTTAGGACGTTTTCTCAGGTAATTAAGTGATGCTCTATGGATGCTTGGGATTGGAGGCTTGGCATTTGGCACCGGTTATGGATCTATGTTTCTAAAACTCTGATAACTTATATTTATTTCTTTTGGACCTGACTTTGGATGATTTTGGGATAAATGTAAACTTTAAAACCCCGTGTGGTTGTATTTTTATTATGTTTACTTTATCTCGTTCTTTCATGACTTTGAATGGATACCAATCCCCGTAGCACCCCGAAAGCTTGTTGAGTCTTCCGCTGTACCAAATTTTGGGGGTGTTACAGATTGGTATCAGAGCCAAGGTTATAGAGAACTAGGTAAATAGACACCTAAACTATAACCAATTTTTATAGAAAACGATCCTCGACCATTGCCCGCCAGCCCGCCAAGCCGAAGCATCATCGTTTATTATTGAGGTATTATGAGATTATTGAGATGATTATAGATTTGGGATTTCTTGAGATGATTTGAGGTTTTGAGGTTTATTGATTTAGTGATATGATGGCATTTTGAGGAATTATATGCGTTTTTGAGGAATTATATGGCTTAATTGTTTTGCGAATGGTTTTAGTAATGCGGTATTTTAAATCTTTCTTAATTATATACGATTTGGAATTTTATGATGATTTTTGGATATGGTATTTTGAGTTCGCGGTTTAGCTGTTTTGAAACACTTACACCTACCCTACGCCGTTGTCACAGACTATGGCCTCCCATATGCCTGATGTTGTTGAGGATATTCTTACTACACCGGTATTGCCAGCACAGTTCACCATGGCTCCTGATGACCCTTACCAGGTTGCCATGCATTCAGCTACTATGACACCGACAGGTTCTACTTCAGCACCACCTGCTGCATCTACGCAGGGACCCTCATCTTCTCTAGGGCTCCCTGGTACATCGAGGCAGCTTACTCTTTATCAGGATTTGGCTCGTGAGGCTCCACGTTTTGCCCACCGAGCTACGGCACGTATGTCGGTACGCCCTACTTCACCACCTTTACAGATTGATGCTCACTCTCTTCTGTCTGAGGCGCCACCCGCATCATTGCGTCGTCGTCCTAGATCACCTACCCCTTCACCACATGATTCACCTGTTAGGAGACGACGATTGATGATGTACTCTTCTGATGAGGAGGAGGAGTACGAGGGTGAGGATGAGGCTGATAACCCTCAGGAGGCTGAGCAGGGTGATGATGATGACCCTGAGGAGGAGGATGACCCACAGGAGGAGGAGATTCCTGATGATGATGATTTGATTGTGCCGCCAGCACAGGCTGAGGAGCCTGATTCACCTATACATCCGATTGAGCCTGATTCACCTGATCATCCGTTTTTGTTTGAGTTGCCACCTGGTAGTCCCGTTGAGTCGGATGCACCTTCTAAGATTTCTGCTGAGCATGCAGAGTTAGGTGAGATTGGTAGATTGTGGACTCAGATTACGGATCTTGGTGAGAGAGTTACACGTATATCAGAGCGGATTGATAGAGTGACCGTTGAGTTCATTGGGCAGTTGAGGATTGACATGGTTATGGCTGAGAGGAGAGTTACTGAGATGAGGAAAGTTTTGATGGAGGTTCACGAGCATATCGATAGTTTACAGCGAGGTTTTGTTACAGCTCGAGAGGCCGACCGCAAGCTATGGCAAAGGAATGCCGAGCTGGAGAAGGAGGTGGCTGACCTCAAGAGAGACCGAGACACCCATAGTGTGGAGTTAGGATCATTATGGAGGGATTTTGATGGCTTGAGGCAGGAGTTGAGGAACCTCCGCCAACAGCGTGGATAGACGTTTGAGCTATGTTATCTTGTTGCTTTCTTAACCGAGGAGTGTTCGATTAGAAAAGCTAGTTATCTATTTTGATGTATTTCCGTTGATTACTCATCTCGTTGGAACGATTGTTATCTCTGTGTTTTCGGTAGTTGGAACAATGTTGGATCTTTATTGTATGGTTGATGGTTATTATTTTATGGTACTGTGTGGTTGTTGGATATTATGGAGATTGAGTTCCTATGCGCCTTATTGATGTCTTGTGGTGTATTGTTGATATTCTTTCCATGACTTGGCTTCGTTGATTTAATTCTTGTTGAGCATATATAAGTTCTACCGGAGACTTGCGAACTTGTATGATGTTTCAGATCAATGGCCCCACGAAGAAACCCTGTTAGAGCTACCAGAACTGGACCTGCAACGACTCCCCTGGTCGTCGAGGACGCTGTCCAACTTGAAATGTTGAGGCCCCTACTCCTGATAACCTGGACACTACTAACAGCAACAACAGGAATCAAAATGTTGATGTTCAGGGAGACAACGATCATGTTCCACTTAATGCACCTACTGTGAATCAAGCAATGATCAATCAACTTGTGGAGCAACGAGTTGCTGAGCTACTAGCTGAGTCAAATCATTCCAACAATTCTGCTGGAACATTTCCACCTGTTCGTACTAATGGATGTCACTACAAGGAGTTTAAGATTTGTGGACCTATTGAGTTTGGTGGAACTGAAGGAGTGGTTTACTTGGTTAGGTGGATTGAGAAGACTGAGTCAGTGTTTAATGTCAGTGGTTGTGCGGAGAATGCGAAGGTAAAGTTTGCTTCTTTTACTTTCAAGGATGAAGCTTTAACTTGGTGGAACAATTACCGTAACTCGGTTGGGAGTGATGTGGCTTATGCTATGACTTGGGAGCAATTTAAGTCTTTGCTGATTCAGACTTACTGCCCAAGGAATGAGATTAAGAAGCTGGAGGTTGAATTCTGGAACCACAAGGTGAAAGGTACCGATATGGCAACTTACAATCGCCATTATCGAGAGTTGGCCTTACTTTGTCCCGATATGGTTAGGACTGAGACCCAAAAGATTGAGAGGTATACCGATGGATTGCCGGTAGCTACCAGGAACGATGTGATTTCTGCTAAGCCTGCAAACATTCATGAGGCTATCACTATCGCTTAACAATTGATGGACTCTTTGGCATTGGAAGAAGCTGAGAAGGATAAGAATGGAAAGAGAAAGAGGGATGATCACTCTAAGGGTAATGATCGTCGAAACAAGCGACAAACAACTACTAGAGCTTATGCTATGGGAGATGGAGACAAAAAGAACTACAATGGAGATGCACCCAAATGTAACCGATGTTACAAGCATCACTCTGGTCGATGTACTGTGATGTGCAAGAATTGCTCTAAGATGGGACACATAGCTAAGGATTGTAGAGCTCGACCACTTGCTATGGTTCAAGCTACTCCTAAAACTATGAGCAAAGCAAATGTTACTTGCTATGGATGTGGAAAGAAAGGACATTATCGGAATGAGTGTAGGGAATCGTGGAACCGAGGAAATCAAGGATCGGGTGAAACTGGGTACAATAATGGAAACCATGGAGCTGGAGGAAATCGTGGACGACAAGATAATGGGGACCAACGTGTGGAAGCTGGAGCTGCTCATGGGAGAGTGTATGCACTTGGGAATGAGAGAGGAGAAGATCCGAACGTCGTTACTGGTACGTTCCTTCTCAATAATCTTTATGCTTCCATACTATTTGATACTGGTGCCGATAAGAGTTTTGTGTCCACTAAGTTTGCACCCTTACTTGAGAAACCTCCGATGGCTTTAGGAATTGGTTATGATGTAGAGTTAGCTAGTGGGAACATAAAGAGGATTAGGACTATCATTCGCGGCTGCACGTTAAACTTTCTGAACCGTCCTTTCAACATAGATCTTCTACCCGTCACATTAGGAAGTTTTGATGTCATTATTGGTATGGATTGGTTGTCGAAGTACCGTGCTCATATAATTTGCGATGAGAAGATCGTGCGTGTGCCATACGGCAAAGAGATTCTGAACATACCAGGAGATAGAAAGGATTTGAGAGGCCCATCTAGATTAGCGGTCATATCTTGCACTAAGTTGCCAAAGCTAATGGAAAAGGGAAGTTACCTTTTCTTAGCCCAAATTTCTGGGAAAGGAGAGAAGGAGAAGAAGGAAAGGTGCATTGGAGATGTACCTATAGTTCGTGATTTTTCGGATGTGTTTCCCGATGATTTGCCGGGAATTCCGCCTACTAGACAAGTGGAATTTCAAATTGAGTTGATACCTGGTGCTACACCTGTAGCACGAGCGCCTTATCGTCTTGCACCTACTGAATTGGAAGAGTTGTCGAAACAATTAGCGGAGTTAGCCGAAAGGGGATTCATAAGACCAAGTTCTTCACCTTGGGGAGCCCTGGTTTTATTTGTGAAGAAGAAGGATGGATCGTTTCGTATGTGTATTGACTATCGAGAGTTGAACAAGCTAATGGTGAAGAATAGATACCCGTTACCGAGGATCGACGATTTGTTCGATCAGCTTCAAGGATCGAGTGTGTATTCGAAGATCGATTTGTGATCGGGATATCATCAACTTCGAGTTCGCGAGGAAGATATTCCGAAAACGGCTTTCAGAACCCGTTACGGGTATTACGAGTTTCAAGCGATGCCGTTTGGGTTGACTAACGCACCGGCGGTATTCATGGACCTCATGAATCGGGTGTGTAAGCCTTACTTAGATAAGTTTGTGATTGTGTTCATCGATGACATTCTGATTTATTCGAAGAGTGAGAAGGAGCATGAGGAGCATCTAAGACTTATCTTAGAATTGCTCAGGAAGGAGAAACTGTATGCCAAGTTTTCGAAATGTGAATTTTGGATTCCGACGGTACAATTTCTAGGTCATGTGATTGATAGACAAGGAGTTCATGTGGATCCTGCTAAGATTGAAGCGATTAAAGATTGGGCTGCACCTACGACCCCAACAGAAGTTCGTCAATTTTTGGGATTAGCCGGTTATTAGCGAAGATTCATTGAGGGATTTTCGAAGATAGCAAAACCGTTGACCAAATTGACTCAAAATAGTGTTAAGTATGAATGGGGAGATAAGGAAGAGAAAGTTTTTCAATTGCTTGAGGAGATGTTGTGTAGTGCTCCTATCTTGGCGTTACCCAAAGGTAACGAGGACTTTGTCGTCTATTGTGACGCTTCTCATAAAGGTTTAGGAGCTGTGTTGATGCAACGAGAGAAAGTGATAGCTTATGCTTCCCAACAGCTCAAGAAGCATGAGAAGAACTACACCACCCATGATTTGGAGTTAGGTGCTGTGGTTTTTGCTTTGAGGATATGGAGACATTACTTGTATGGAACCAAGTGTGTAGTGTTTACTGATCACAAAAGTCTGCAACACATTCTGAACCAAAAAGAGCTTAACATGAGGCAGCGACGTTGGATTGAGTTGCTAAGCGATTATGATTGTGAAATTCGCTACCATCCGGGTAAAGCAAACGTTGTTGCTGATGCTCTTAGTCGAAAGGAGAGAATCCCACCGTTACGACTGAGGTCATTAGGAATGACTATCGTATCGCCATTACCATCTCAAATATTAGAAGCTCAAACGGAAGCGTTGAAAGCAGAGAATCGGTCTGCTGAGAATATAATTGGGATGGCAGAAAATGAGAAGGGATTTGTTAGACGTTCTGATGGAGTACTATTTTTTGGAGAGCGAAGTTGGGTACCATTGTATGGAGGAATTCGAGAATTGATTATGCATGAGTCGCATAAGTCAAGATACTCTATTCATCCTGGGTCTGACAAAATGTACCAGGATTTGAAAAAGTTATATTGGTGGCTAAATATGAAGGCAGATATAGCGTTGTATGTTAGCAAGTGTTTGACTTGTTCTAAGGTTAAAGCCGAACATCAAAGACCGTCAGGATTATTGATGCAGCCAGAACTCCCGGTTTGGAAGTGGGAGTGGATTACGATGGACTTTATTACCAAATTACCAAAGACAGCTAGCGGTTGCGACGCTATATGGGTAATTGTGGATCGTTTGACTAAGTCTGCTCATTTCCTGGCGATTAGTGAAGATGATAGTGTGGATAAACTTGCGAGGTTGTATGTGAAGGAGATTGTTTCTCGTCATGGAGTTCCGATATCGACTATTTCGGATCGCGACAGCCGCTTCACGTCAGCACTGTGGCGATCACTTCAAACCGCTTTGGGGACGAGACTTGATATGAGTACTGCAGATCACCCCCAAACCGATGGTCAAAGTGAGAGAACTATTCAGACTTTGGAGGATATGCTTCGTGCATGCATCATAGACTTTGGTAAAGGCTGGGAGAAATATCTACCCCTTGCGGAGTTCTCCTACAAAAATAGTTACCACACAAGTCTTAAAGTTGCACCATTTGAAGCTTTGTATGGTCGTAAATGTCGTTCACCTATTGGTTGGGCAGAAGTTGGAGATAGCCAACTCACAGGCCCTGAGCTTATTTTGGAAACTACTGAGAAAGTAACGCAAATTCGAGACCGACTGCAAGCAGCTAGAGATAGGCAGAAAAGCTACGCCGATCAGAGGCGTAAACCCCTAGAATTCCAGGTTGGAGACAAAGTGATGCTGAAAGTCTCGCCTTGGAAGGGTGTGATACGTTTTGGGAAACGTGGGAAACTTAATCCCCGCTACATTGGACCATTTCTTATTTTGGAAAGAATTGGCCCCGTAGCTTATCGTTTGGAATTACCAATGGAATTGAGTAAAGTTCATGATGTGTTTCATGTTAGCAATCTGAAGAAATGTCTTTCGGAGGAAACGCCAGTTATACCAATCAAGGATATTCGTGTGGATGAGAGTTTGAATTTTGTGGAAGAGCCGATTGAGATAATGGATAGAGAGATCAAACGACTTAAGAGAAGTCGTATACCGCTCATCAAAGTTCGTTGGAATTCGCGGCACGGACCGGAATTCACGTGGGAACGTGAGGATGAGTTTCGAAAGAGATATCCGAAGCTGTTTACTTCGTAGATGGGTTGTTCCGAGAGAAACCCGGGACGGGTTTCTTCTGAGGCTGGGAGGATGTGAAAACTGGCAAAATAGGGAGCCGTTTTAAAACCCGCATTACATTAAAATTATAAATTTGGAATTTTTGAAAGTTTATTGTGACGAGATATTTTACGAACGTTGGTACGTGATTTTAATCGTACGATAATTATGAGATTTGGTTATTTATTTATGGTTTGGTTTGATTCGGTCGTGATGATTTATTGTGAGATCATTATTTTGGCACTACATTGACTCCGGCACTAGGTTAACCTAACAATTTTAATTATGTTTTATTGATTTGGATCGGATATTATTATTTTTGGAACGGGTTCGGTTGAAAGACATTTGGTTATTTAAGTTCGGGTTTGGTCCGTGTATTGACATCGGACTACTAAATCTCCTACACCCACCATTATTATTATTATTAATATTAAAAAAGTTTATTATTTTTTTTAAGAGTGAATAACAAAAATCGTCCTTGTGCCTGCGTTTTTCATAAGCTACACACAACCATCACCAACACTTTTCACAACTTTAATATTCACTCTCTCTCTCTCTCTCTCTCTCTCTCTCTCTCTCTCTTCATTTTATTCCCACCACCGCCACCCTTATTCCACCGTAGCGCCGCCACCGCCACCCTCACACTAAAAACAACACCACCATCTTCACCATCTTTTCGAGATCTATCTTTTGGTACTAACCACGCGCTCTAACTCCCACGTTAACACCTATTTCGAATTTAATCCTCACGAGTTCATCACCACTTTTTATTATTTCTTGAAGATCTATTCGATTTGGCTTTGGTTTTGAAGGTAGGTCGAGTTTTTGACTCGAGTTGTGGGTTTGAGCCGCGACCTTGGGTCACTTTTTTCATTATCTTTTCGGGTTTATGATTTTTGATACAAGAATTAAATGGGTTTTGATAATAATGAGATAAATGAAGGTTTGGTATCCGGGTGATGATTTTTCCGATGGGTCGAGAACCGGCCGAGAGCTTATGCTCTCGGTTTAGGTGGTTTTTGGGTCGATTTCTTGACCTTTGATGTGTATATTTGATCTTGGTGCCATTTGTGATGTTTGGTTGCTCTCGGTTATGTTGGTCGACCATTTTGGGTCGTTTGGTTTCTTGGCCGACACCCCCTAGGGGCTGTTTTGGTTCAGTTGAGCTCAAGGAGCTAGCCGAGACTCATGAGTCTCGGGTGTGGCTCCCGTTTCATATTTTGAGCATATGTTGACCCGGGTTGACTTGGTAACTCAACCCGTTGCTTACTTGGTTTTCGGACAATATGTTACTTGTGATTATTATTTATGTTTTGTTGTGATTGTGATGTTGGACATTGGTATATTATTCGGACTTGATGTGGTATTTCTCGATTGTGAGTATTATTGGAGTTGTGTTGACAAGTATGGAATTGGGGACCGATTGTGAGACGGTCAATTAGATGACGGAGATAGGATAGTGGGGTGCCGTAGTCGGACCCTCATGTTGTAGCACGTGGATATGGGATTGATTTGGACGGAGTTGATTTATTATTGTGACTTGATTTTTATTATTTGGACTTGGACTATGAGCCGAGGGTCATGACTCGGACATGTGACCAAATTCTATGACTCGATAAATATTTAAAAGTCGATATTAAAAATAATACTCGTAATAATATTATTGAGAATATAATCATTTATATACGTATATAGACGTGTTATATATATATATATAAATATATATATATATATATATATATATATATATATATATATATATATATATATATATATATATATATAAATGCGTATATTAATAATAAAACGATCACGAGTAAACGTTATAATGATATAACGATAGTTATTATGCTATGCGAATAGTGTAATAAATGTCGGACTATTGTTATAAATAATAACTATATAAATAATGGCGAAATAATAAGTCGGGTAAATAATAATTAAAAATGTGATTTTGTTTATAAATTAGAAACTTATCGAGTTATACGAATTGTGGTTCTTTAAAGTCCAAGTGGACTTTATATTGTGACTTTTGTGTTGTCACGGATATATGACGATTAATATAAACATTTTATATATCAAGTGACTTATTCTAGATCGAGTTATTTGACGATATAAAATGAGTATATTAATGGGCATCGTATCCCACGACGTCCATAGGATGTGGTATATATTTTAGGGTAATAAATTACTATATGTCTCGTGGAATTTGGCCGATTCGACGATATATATAGGGAATTCATTGGACTACGATATATACCAAATAGAATCTTTTGTGCAATGTGCTTTAGGTTGGGTATAATCTTGGAACGATATATTACGTAAATAAATATGGGAGATTACTAAATCGACGGATTTGATAAGCTTCGATAATTATTTAAATAATATGTTGGGCTAACATTAGACCTATAATTGGTTTATTATTTTGCTTGTTGTGGCTTTTTGGTTTGAGTTATGTCGACCCTTCACCCATATGGATACCAAACGTCGAATTTCAAATTGATATGAAGTTAATTCGAGAAATGGATATTTTTGGAAAGTTAAATGGAATACGTTCGGGAATGGGAATATTTGATTTTGAGGAAATGATTTCTGAACGAGTTTGATATTGTTAGGAAGTGTCGAGTCTGTAGTCGCCGTTACGTGAGTTGCTTGAGATTACTTACGTCTTTCTTCTATCATTTCTTTTGAGGTTTTGCTGGACTTGAGGTGAGTCATAGCCCCACTTTTACTCTTGAACTTTGTTTTCAATACTTGGGGTGAGAAACGTGCAAATGTTTTATGTGGACTATTATCGCTTTATTGATTTTAAAACTTGCTATGCTTATAGAACTAGGTAGGATTGAGCGAGGCCTAGTCCCGAACTAGGTAAGCTATTGATTTGGTTATAGAGCGAGGCCTAGTCCCGAACTAGGTAAGCTATTGAATTGGTTATTGAGCGAGGCCTAGTCCCGAACTAGGTAAGCTATTGTTTGGTTGTTGAGCGAGGCCTAATCCCGAACTAGGTAAGCTATTGGATTGATTTTAGAGCGAGGCCTAGACTTGAGCTAGGTAAGCTATTGATTGGATTGATTTGAGCTATAGCGTGCACCTATAGGGATGATTTGATTTGGTAGGATTATATTGGTTGGATATTTTGGTTGGATGATTGAGGCCTAGTCTAGCTAGCAAGCGTTTTGCGTATATGTCCACTATATTGAATTATGAATCTAAACCTATGATCTCACCAGCGAAAGCTGACTTTTAGCACGTTTTCTCAGGTAATTAAGTGATGCTCTATGGATGCTTGGGATTGGAGGCTTGGCATTTGGCACCGGTTATGGATCTATGTTTTTAAAACTCTGATAACTATTGTGGACCTATATTTATTTCTTTTGGGCCTGACTTTGGATGATTTTGGGATAAATGTAAACTTTAAAACCCCGTATGGTTGTATTTTTATTATGTTTACTTTATCTCGTTCTTTCATGACTTTGAATGGATACCAATCCCTGTAGCACCCCGAAAGCTTGTTGAGTCTTCCGCTGTACCAAATATTGGGGGTGTTACATTTCATGGAAAAAACCTTTTGATGAATCATCATTATACTTATCCTTTTGTTTCTAGTACCATGTTAATATGGATATGGATCAAAGTCATTCCATAATTAACTTTCTGTTTCTCGTTATTTATGATCGAGCAAGATTACCAATTCATCTGAACGTATTCCAGATAGACCTTGGGCATGGCCATGCAAACATCTTGTCAACCCTACGAGTGGCCTAACAGTATTAAACTTCAAAACAAATTTGAAGGAAACAAATTCTCTATTAACTACAAGCATAACCCATAAACTTCGCATCACTTCTGGAAATAATCCTTATAACTACCAGTTACGGATAGCGTTAGACTATCTCACAGAAAATGAGCTACATCCACAGTAGTTACCTGGTATCTCAAGTCTGAGGATAAATATTCATGATTTACTTTAATGACAACATCCATAAGTATAATCATGTAATTGAGATTTTGTCCTATATTCAATTTATTCATTCTATTGAATATCATGTGAATTTGGCATGTCCTACGCATCAATATACTTTAAGTATATTATATCAAAACTCAGATTTGTCTTAATTCAATGATATTCCCATATCATTGATTGACAACGGACTATTTAGAATAACATAACATAAGTTATTCATTGATTAAACATGCAAAATATGGGATACAATCTATTATTAATGAAAACAAACGTACTCAGTACTTTAATTCATTATTAAATAATAATTGCTTAACATCCCTTATCCAAATACTAAATAGATCAATGCATGAAAATTCTAGTTAATGAATTTTTGTCTCAAGTAATAACAATCATACTTGTTGACAATTATGCCTCAAGTAATGACAATCATACTTGTTGACAAGGTATTATTCAACTAACTTTGATCTATCGGAATTTTGAGAATACTTATTTCAAGAATTTAATTAGCGAAGTTCTTGTATATGTGCATTCAAATAATTTGATATAACCACATAATACATCATAAAGTGTGTGACGTCCTCAACATTCAATTTATAATAATTAAACTTTCAAACATTTTAAAGTTTAAAGTATTCTAATTCTATAATGCAACTATGCTTTTAGTTAAGCATAACTAGTACACATGGCTACTAACAAGGATGAAATCCTTCCGTGACTAGTATTGAGTGTCATCTCAATTTTATTAGCATCATTGTATGCAAAAAACAATATGCTCTTTTCCGTAAACTTTAATGTGTAATGTTTTATGCCTTCCAAACTTTCAAGTTTTTTTGGCTATGACAATTGACAAATTGTTCATCTATAGAATCCAGAAGCTGTTCCAGGCTGAGGATGTGATTCTGTATCCAAATATATTCCTTTAGAATATTCATTACACAACTTATCTAATATCTTTAAATTAGATATCAATGTTGTCAAATCATCTATTTATTAAAGCATGATATAACAACAACATGATGTACATGAAAAATCTTGTGTCTAACTTAAATTTAATTCATGTAGTACATATCTATTTAAATTTTCTAAATGATATATCATGTTCTATTAGATTCATTTACCGCACATGTTTACATCAATAAACATATATTCAAGGTTGTATGTTTTACTTATTAAATCTTGAGTTAATTGCATAATTCATCCCTGAACTTTAGCCAGATTGCATGTTTCGTCCCAACCATTTCGAAAGTGCAGAAACCGTCCCTGTGGAAAACCTTTGAGCAAAATTTGGTCCCTGGTTTTAACTGGCGTTAAGTGGATTTCGTTAGAATTTACACGTTAGCCCTTTTGGCTCGCGACAGTTGCAGTGTCCGTCCTTTAGCTAACAACCATTTATAATTTTTATTTTTCGATTTCTTTAAAGTTTTTTTGATTTTTATATATATGTTTTTATAAAAACATACACGTTTTATATAAGTTTTTATATACTTTTATACACGTTTTTATATATGTTTATAAATACATTTTTATATACGTTATTACAAAAACGTTCCTACATACTTATTTGTACATTTTTATATACACTTTTTTATACATTTTTATTTACGTTGTTATATATGTTATTACAAAAATATTCTTATATACGTTTTTAAACATTTTTTATATACGTTATTACAAAAACGTTGTTATAAACTTTTTTTATACATTTTTATATAAGTTTTTGTATACGTTGTTGTATACATTTTTGTATATGTTATTATAGACATTTTTGTATGCGATTTTATATACGTGTTTATATATGTTTTTAAATACGTGATTATATACTTTTTGTATTTTTTTTTATACAAGTTTTGTATATGTTATTATATACGTTTTTGTATATGTTTTTATATACTTTGTATCAATGTTTTAAAAATCGCGCCTCAGGCGCGCCTACTCCCTAAATCCCACGAGGCTCCAGCCTTTGGGATTTTTTTAGATCGAGGCTCACGACATGCATGAATCTCGTAAAAATCGCAGCGCCTTGGGGATTTTTGCGCTTTAGCACCTTGGGGATTTGTGCGCCTAGAAGATGTAACGGGGTTTTGGCATTTTTTTCTTAATAATAAGATACATTTTGGGCTTACATGTTATATACATTTGGCCCTTTAAGTTATAAAGTATCTAATAACCCTAATATTTTAAAAAATAACTAAAACACATAATCAACAAAGAACTATGTTTTTTTGTAATCTAATGTCTAAGAATAGTAGCTTATTAACAGATACAAATGTTGTTTCTTTAGTGTTAAGTGTTACCAAACAACTATAGATTTTTTGTTGTTGATAGTTGATAGTTTGATACATGGTATATTCAGGAATTTAGGGTAGTTCATGGATTCTGATATGTTGCCTGCTTAATATTTTGGGTTTAAATGCAACCTTTGTTAGATGTAATAACTATTAAGTGGCATTATGTATTAAATATTGATATTTTTGTGTTATTTAAGCTGCATAAGTTTCACATATGTTATAAAAACACCTAAATGTATAGTGCGCCTCACATTTATGAATCCCGCGCCTTGGTTTGCGCCTCGACTCGAGGCTCTTTGACCCCCTTTGCGCCTTAGTGCGCCTTGAGCCTTTCAGAACATTGCTTTGTATATATGTTTTTATATACGTTATACAAAAACTTATATAAAACGTATAAAAAACGTATATAATAACATGTATAAAAACGTATGATAAAAATGTTTTTGTAATAACAGATATAAAAAATGTATAAAAACGTATATAAGAATGTTTTTGTAATAACGTATATAACAAAGTATATAAAAACATATACAAAAACGTATATAAGAACGGTTTTGTAATAACGTATGTAAAGATGTATATAAAAAGTACATAAAAACGTATATAAAAATGTATATAAAAACATATATAAAAGAGTACAAAAACGTATATAAAAATGTGTATATTTTTATAAAAACATATTATAAAAATCAAATACTTTAAAGAAATTGAAAATTTAAAATTATAAATGGCCATTAGTTAAAGGATGGATGCTGCAACTGTCGCGAGCCAAAGGGGCTAACGTGTAAATTCTAACGAAATCCACTTAATGCCAGTTAAAACCAGGGACCAAAATTTGCTCAAAGGTTTCCCACAGGGACGGTTTCTGCACTTTCGAAATGGTTGGGATGAAACATGCAATCTGGCCAAAGTTCAGGGACTATTTATGCAATTAACTCTTAAATCTTTCAAGTAAAATTTCATTCCAAGTTATGACTTAACTTATATAGAATGTTACTTCCTATATGTTATACAACATATATGATTTAAATAAGTAAACATAATACTCCCACTAGCTTTCAGAATTACTTAGGAGTTATCTTATTTTAAACTATAAATCAAAAGATGGATTTAATATTTAAACATAAGACTTATTTCCTTATAAATCCAAGTATGGATAAATATCCATACTTGGATTCTTGCATTTTGTATACTTTCAAATATTACATGAATTCATAAAACTCTTATTTACTTATCGTCCTCGCTTAAGTAATTATACAAGAAAGAGTTTTATAATCCATTGTCAAATTTCATATACATGAAAATGAGTATGACAATTACTATCTTTGTATCTTTAATCATAGTTAATTACTTAAGTATGATTAATAATCTTGTCATAAGACATGCATTAAAATATGTATACAATTTCGTCCATATGATTTATTACACAAAGATTTAAGCCTCTAGGGTTTTTCTTCTCTTGAAGAAACTCATCTTCATTAAGATAAACCAAGTTTTCAAAGTTGACTTATCTTTATGGACAACATCTTAACATTCATAGTATGAGCAATTTACCATAATTCAATATTTAGTAAGTGCATTATTATGATTAACAGGCTTACTTTGATCATGTAATTCATATTTCTCAGTATATCAATTAAATATCTGAGACATCCCTATGGATCTATGAATGAGAATTTCATCATGTTGATGTTTAACCTTTAGATTTCAAGCCTCATCATGATTTTCACTAGTGTGGTTTTAGAAGATTATGTATTTTGTAATTTGATCTTTCAAGATATGAACAAAACTCCCACTTGTCTTTTGTAATTTATCTATAAATACTTTAGCAAGTTGAGCAACACTTAATCGTTCTCTTTTGGGATATTACAAAAGCATTTTACAGTCCTGATTCTTGTTTGTTAAAAGTACTTATTAACAAAATCAGGACTTCATTTTAAGACTTTAATGTGATTTATCACATTCCATAATTTATGGTGTTTTATTTAATCTTCTAGGTTGGAGTCTTATTGAGTATATTCAATCCATACTCAATTTTCTAACTTTGATAACTTTTGGAAGAAAAGAAGTCATATTTATCTTTTAATCAAACAATATAACAAAAGTTTGATTTTTCCTAACTGAACACACCACCAACTTGTGATGTTTCATTAGAACTAATATTGTGAGACAAACTAACAATATGTAAGATAAACTTATACTCCTTTTGGCTTACCTATTTACCAACTAAGTCACTTTAATGGTATAATAGAATTTTCAAGCCAATTGCATGCTATATAGCATATGTACTTTTTGAACAAGTCACTTCATGTTCATGTCTTAAGAAGACATAAACTTTTATATTCCCACTATACGTTATTAATCATTGATCAACTCAATGATTTCTTGTTTAAAATATAACAAGTTAACGTCTTACTTTATTATATATCTTGTAATAGTTAAAAGACTTCATGTTTATAAGAAGATATAAACATATATAACTAAAGTATTTGTGAACACCACCATTTGGTTTAAATAGTAATTTCAAGTTAATTTACTACTCCATTTGTTGATGTCATTTTATAAATTATCCAACTTAAGAAACTGCAAACTCACATAATTCATCACATCAGTTGATCTGCTAGTAATGAAATTATGTAGTTTACCTTTCCATTGCAATCTAGCCAGGTTACACCCTGACGTAAATTGTAAATTCAAGTGTTTCTTTTAATTTGAATATCATAAGACATAAAAGTAGTCTTTATTATAATCTTGACACATGTTCTACATAAGATAATCTTACACATTAAGGGTTCGTTTGGTAGGATGTAATAAAATGTTAAATGAATGGAATAAACGATGTAATGGAATAAATGATGTAATGCAATAATTCATTACTATTATTAATAATGTTTGGTTGGTATGATAGGATTGAATGCAATCGATAAGAAAAAGACAAAAATGGTCATAGTTAATAAGAAGTGTATTTAATATGGTTAGTTAATGGGGGTGTTTATGTAATTTTGATTACATTACGGACGTAATGAAAAAAAAAAGAGGGAGCCTCTATGGAATGAAAATGATGGTTTTTTATGTAATGAGTGATTACATGTAATGAGTCATTGCATTCCGTAATTAAAAACAAACATAATTTTCTCATTCTGTCGTAATTTTCTTTTCCATTCCTACTCTTATTACGATGTACCAAACACTATGTAAATGTATACGTCCTATTAGAACATAGATCTCTTACCTTGCAATTAAGAGAATCCTATAATCATAATTCTATGTATTGTTCCTTTGCACACAATAAACAATTCTCCCACTTGTGCATAGAACAATATCATGTAGTATATAAACAACACAACATAGGTTTGTTTATGTAATTTAATATGATTTGTGTCAGAAAATAACAAGTAGATGTAGGACTACTATGTCTTGTCAGGAAACGCACATGGCTATCCTAAAAACATGAGTGTCTACAATTGGAAAGTAATTATGTTGAAGATAATCTGGGCTACTACACATGAATTAAAGCTTGTAGCTTCCATTGAATTAGAGAACATAACAATAACTCCATATTCAGTAACACAACACAACGCTCCCACTGGATTTGACAACATTGTAAGTGTTTCATAACCAGTGAAAACAATTTGCTTGCTTTTACTTTCCTACACTTTTTGAAAAACCCATACGTAATAAGTACTCGGGTTCTAAAATGTGTATTCTACTATGTATATGATGGATTATCCATCAATGATATTAACTTGAAGAATTTTGACATGCAGCTTCTTCCTTAATAGCCCTACTATCCTAATAATGGTATGTAGCACCATTAAGAACACCGTAAACATGTAATAGTCATAAACGATTCAATTTTATGTGTTTCGACAATTAATTACAACGTATTAACGGCTCATGATGCCACTGTTGGAATATGTAAATCATAACAATTATATAAACAAGTAAACATCATCAAAGCATGCAGCGAAAGTAGATCATAATACATGTAATAATAATTAACCAAATTTAAATAATATGCGTACCTTGGTGATTTCTAGCCAAACAAGAAATCAAATAACAAGAACGAGTAAAACCCTTACAAGTGTTTATGGTAATCGACTTTATGGCAAGTCGAATAAGGAAAATAAGCTAACAAAAGTATGTTAGATCTTCGCTCTTGTACACACATATTAGTAGCGTTTCAATTAGAAAAGCTAGGTTTTTTATCACAAACAATCCAAACACAATGTTTAGAAGATCGCGTAGGAACCCTAGAAGGGTGTAGTAGATCAACTAAACAAGAATGGTTTGAGCTTAGAAATCTAGTAGGAACCCTAGAAGGGTGTAGTTCAATTTCTAGGCTCAAGAGAAGAGAAGAAGAAAATGTGATTGCAAGTGAATCAAGGAATGAATAGAATGAACACAAGGGGTCATGTATTTATATTAATCATAACTTAGAGCACAAGACAACAACCCTAACCCCTTGTGGGCTGGGTTTTGGCCGAGCATAGCCCAAGGAGGGTCCATCCGGATCCTTCTTGTCCACTATTTGCATTCGAGCCATTCTCCTTTCATCTAACAACCGTTAGGTACCGTTAAGTGTTTTATTTGTGAAAATAATAATTATTCATAACTAAATATAATAATTATTATTAAATTGAAACTCATACGTAATGTGTGCAATCTCGAAGTTTCGTGTTCGAATCCGGACATACTACTTTAATTTTTATCTGTAAAACTAACATCAACCACTTCCTGAGGCTTCTTTTCATACCAAGGCATCTCTGCTGTCTCATAGTACACTTGCACCATCTCTATGAACCTTTTGTAGCATATCTTCACTGCTTCTCCACCATCTTCTATAAGAACACGTTTTTCTGTTTTGAAACAACACGCTTCCACCGAGACTCTTCCGTTCCCAGCGTATTCCTTGGTGTCTTTTCCCTTCTAAGCCTTTTGATCTTCTTGATCAAGAACTTGTAATCTTGCAACCCTTATTTCTGATGCCACTTCCCAGGTTTTGAACCTTTGGCTCTGATGCCAATGTATAATCATTTGCACAGGTCTTGAATTCAACAAGCACAAGATTGACAAGAATGATTCTAATATTATTATTAACAACATAATTTGTTACATTGTTATTAAGACACACCTCTAAACGTTACATATACTGATGTACATCTGTTTATATAGAGGTTCTAGCGAACCATCATGAAAGGGTATAACCGAATAACTACCATAACTAACTTTATAACTACCATAACTGCTATTCGGTGATTAATTAACTAACTAACAAGTTTAGCCCTTAGGCTTTCGTTTATTACACTAACACTAGATACTTTGTCCAACAAGACTTATGCAATTATGGTGCAACAAAAACTTGGCAATAAAAGGAATGTTGCCATTACTTGAGGGCATCAAGATATAAATTGTTGTAAATTTTCATGAGATGGAACAACCGGTAAATAACTCTCTTGTTACTGTCAAGTTACGTAGTTGCCAAGACTCGCTACGTAGAAAAAGTTATGGTAGGCATAAAGTTGATTATAAGTTTAGTTTGACCTTAAAAAATAGTACATGACAAGCACCTAGAAACTGGATTTGGCGTTAAATATATGCAAGGAAAAGATCACCAGTAGATACTAGATTCTGCAAAGATGGTCTTTGTCATTGGCGACTTGGCATCTATGCTTTTAGAACAGAAAAGATGAACTAGAATCTTAAGAAGTGGCATATGACGCTCTTTAGCTCATTGGTTGCACTTACCATTTCCAGCATATGAACTTTAGGAGATGCTACCTGCAAAAACAAATGGTGTGAATAAAAAATGCATCTAATTCCTCCAACAAATCAAATAGTACATCATCATAAAGTCAAAATCTTCGCCTTTTTCTTTTTTGGTAACGAGTCACAACTTTGTTGATTAATTTGCGCAAAATGAAAATCTGAAAATCCTGAAGTAGGTAACTTGCATATAAGAAACAAATCTATAAAATGACTTTATAATCAGTCATGATGTCAAAATCTGCAATTTGTGTATCTGCCTTTTGTTCAAAAGATGCAATTGACTGTTAGCTTTTTCCGTCGAACTAAATACCAACACAAAATAACAAATAGCAGTAAATCGCAACAAAAATACGCACAACCTGCTAATAAGTTCTATTAAAAATATGAGGTATTGAGGTTATTAATTATATCGATTGTATCTGTTTTCTAATCATTTTTGAAACATTTTGCCCTTGTAACCAAAGCTGTAAGCATTAAAATGCCTAATAAACTACACATAAATTTGAAAGGTTGAAACTACCTATACGTAGATAGAAAGTTGAAGTACAGATTCACTTTAATACTTAGGTCACACGTGACGTAAAACCACTTGCTATTGATTGAAGAGCGAATCTGATCTCCACTGAAAGCAATCTGAAGTGTGATCTAGCTCATCCATAATGGAAAAATGCCTCATATTTATTATACTCTAAAATAAGTATTTTGTAAAACGATACGCTAGAATAATGTCGTGTCACAAGAAGTCTCATTCTATAAATTGAGCAGAATAGACTTACCACTTGCCAAAACATAAACACCATCATATACCTTGCAAATTATTCAAAATCTATAACATACAGCATGGAACGATGCAAAGGGTGCAAAAATTATCTGACAGTGCCACCTGGCCAACCATGCTCCGTCTGCTATAAAGTCAGCAAGCCCAAAAAGAAGACTAATCATCAAGTCCTCCCACAACTACCGCAATATACTAATGGTTATGCCAACCAGCCATCAGACAATAATTGCTATAATGGTTTTTACAGACAACAGCCTACACAAACACCACCGGCATATGGAGGTTATTATGCTCCACCACCAGTGTACGGTGCGGGCTATTATAGCCCACAACCACGGCCACAACCACAGCCACAACCACCAGTTTACAGTAATGGTTATAATAGGCCACCACCACAGTCAGTCTCACCTCCCATAGTGTATGGTAACGGTTATAATAACAGCTTCAACCAACAACCAACAAATGTGCATGAGAAGAAGAAAGCGGTGTTGTGTGGCGTGACTTACAAAGGCCACAAACAAACACTTCCTGCAAGTGTTAATAACGTTAAAAGCATGCACCAATTGTTGGTCAAACTTGGCTTCCCAAATGCTTCCATTCGCATCCTTACAGGTTTTGACCGTTTATTTACCATTTCTCTTACAAAAAAGCACGCGTGTATACTCATACATACACTTACAGAGATGGACCCTGCAAATAGCAAGAAAATTGAATATTTTTGCACAAAATAATTGATGAACAAGGGTAAAAGGTAAGTTGCTCTGTGGTAATACTTGTGGAAAAATCAACATAAACAAGATGCATAGTGACTCAAATTATTGAATGAGAAAGCTAGAATAGTTTATTTTATTTTCAAAATGCACCATTTAAACAGGTTCAGTACGTGGCTGCGTCCGGTTTAATCCCAAACAGGAGATGAATACAAATTTTGGGTTCTAAGTTGATAAGCAATTTTTTTTCTGAAAAAGATCTACCGGTCCTGGAGCAAGGCTCAAACTTGACTAATGTACATTATTTGCAGAGGAGGAATTAGACCCAAACAGGACTCCGACAAGACGCAACATACTAATGGCAATGAAGTGGCTAATGAAAGGTTGCCAGTCAGGGGATTCTTTGGTGTTCTACTACGCCGGTCATGCCTCCCACGTGGCTGATCACGATGGAGATGAAAAAGATGGGTATGATGAAGCAATATGTCCTGTTGACTATAGTACAGCTGGGAAGATACTAGATGATGAAGTCAATCCCATCCTTGTAGCACCTCTACCACATGGAGTAGTACTTCATAGTATCATGGACACTTGCTATAGTGGAACTCTTCTCGACTTGCCTTTCCTTTGCAGGATTAATCAGTTAGTATTCTTAACAAAACTTCCACAAATTTTCTACTGTTTTGATTATATATGAAAACATTAGCATGTTAGATAATGGATGTGGGTCAAAACTTGTAGTTTTCAATACGGGTTAAAACGAGCCAAACCACTCGACCAAATTCTATGGAAACGGGTCAAAATAGCCACCTCTAGGTTTAGATCGTGTTTGGAATTTCATTTTGAAGAAGATTACTTGATTATGTTAGACATTGAAAACCCGTATATCTCATTAACCTCATAAAACAATACATAAATAGGATTACATAGATGATTCTATACGGGCCTTGAGCCCAATACCACTACTAATAATATTACGGGAGGATGCTCAAACTGGAATGAAACTCCTCAAACAAACAAAGTAGAAGGCGGGAAGGAACATCAAGAACTCGAACCTGACCCACAACAACCAAGTCCCGAACAGGATTTGCCATATTCCAAATCTCCTTATTCAAGATTTACGATTTTGGCAGGCTTTGCCATGTTTTCCTTTTCCAAATCTGAATTAAAACCTGATTCAAGATTTACGGTTTTGACAGGCTTTGCCATGATTTCTTTTTCCAAATCTGTATTAAAACCTGATTCAAGATTTACGGTTTTGACAGGCTTTGCCATGTTTTCCTTTTCCAAATCTGTATTAAAACCTGATTCAAGATCGGTTTTGACAGGCTTTGCCATGTTTTCCTTTTCCAAATCTGTATTAAAACCTGATTCAAGATTGACATTAGGATTATGATCAAACAGGTTGAAAGAACCCTCGGGTATAGGAAGTTCCAAATCTTGGTCCGACAGGTTGAGTTTAACTTCATTTTTCAAACTGTCATAATCAAGATACTTCTCCTCTTCTTCTAAAGGAGTATCTAAGTCTTCTGGATCAGAATCAGAAACCTCATACCCTTTCAAGTTTTCCGGATCAGAATCAGAAACCTCATACCCTTTCAAGTTTTCGGGAACAGAATCAGAAACCTCATACCCTTTCAAGTTTTCCGGATCAGAATCAGAAACCTCATACCCTTTCAAGTCTTCCGGAACAGAATCAGAAACCTCATACCCTTTCAAGTCTTCCGGATCAGAATCAGAAACCTCATCCCCTTCTTCTAAAGGAGTATCAAAGTCTCCCGGATCAGTAACGACCGAATCCCCGTCACTATCAAAGTCTCCCGGATCACTAACCGAATCCCCGTCACTATCAAAGTCTCCCGGATCACTAACCGAATCCCCGTCACTATCAAACTGTCCCGGATCACTAACCGAATCCCCGTCACTATCAAACTGTGCCGTATCACTAACCGAATCCCCGTCACTATCAAACTGTGACGGATCACTAACCGAATCCCCTTCACTATCAAAGTGTGACGGATCACTAACCGAATTCGAGTCACTATCAAACTTGTTGGAAAGTTTAATCCATTAATTTTTGTTTTACAAGAAAAGGCCGCATAACTTATCTTTCAATGGGCTGCAAACTCGCAGGCCTACAAACCCCAATAGATGGCAGTTAGGTTACAACGGTTATTAGGTTTCAAAAACAATATAACGTTTAGTTTAGGGTTGCAATGTTTTATATGAATCGTTATGTCTCTTGAAGACAACGTTTCATCATCTATATATAGATTAGGATTCTGTAAATTCAAAGTAACCCAGTCATATTTATCAATATCAGTTATAGGGTTCAACCTATCTTTCTTGTTTTTCTATTTTTATTTCGATTCTTATATGATTGATTACATGTTGTTGTTATGATCATTCGATCCTGGAATCCTCCCAATCAACCTTTGAAACAGTGGTATCAGAGCTTCAAGGGATCTAACAACATCAAAACATGTCTTACAATCATCATTCAAGAGTCTTGCAAGCCATGCGAATTGAAGAACAAACTTTTAAAAGTTTACAGCAACCATGGAAATAATGGATGCATTTGAAGGCTTGTTGGTATTTTCTTTTTTACCAACAAAAGCCATGAAGATACTTGGCCTGTCAAAAAACATGGCGCGAAGATCTACATGCTACAATCATTTTTTTTTGGACGACTTCAATTGCTATTATAGCACTGCAAGGGGATCATTTTACCAGGCAAGAATGCCATAAAGATCGACAAGATCATATGATCATACCCTATGGAATAAGCAGACAAGAAGCACCAGATTGAGCATTTTATTATTTTTGATCTTTAACAACAGGTATCAACAAACTACAAAAAAATCAACACCAATAAGGCATGAGCAAGAAGAACAAGAAGATTGAAGAAAACAAAGATTAATAGATTAGGGGAGAATATGTTGGAAAGTTTAATCCATTAATTTTTGTTTTACAAGAAAAGGCCGCATAACTTATCTTTCAATGGGCTGCAAACTCGCAGGCCTACAAACCCCAATAGATGGCAGTTAGGTTACAACGGTTATTAGGTTTCAAAAACAATATAACGTTTAGTTTAGGGTTGCAATGTTTTATATGAATCGTTATGTCTCTTGAAGACAACGTTTCATCATCTATATATAGATTAGGATTCTGTAAATTCAAAGTAACCCAGTCATATTTATCAATATCAGTTATAGGGTTCAACCTATCTTTCTTGTTTCTCTATTTTTATTTCGATTCTTATATGATTGATTACATGTTGTTGTTATGATCATTCGATCCTGGAATCCTCCCAATCAACCTGTGAAACAAAACTCTCCCGGATCACTAACCGAATCCCCGTCTGAATCTCGATCGGAATAAGCCTTCCGTTTTCTGTTAGGTGCCATTTATACAGACCCTAACCCTAGATTTTCAATGAAAACCCGTATATCTCATTAACCTCATAAAACAAATACATAAATAGGATTACATAATGATTCTAGATACAGGCCTTGAGCCCAATACAACTACTAACAAAATTACGGGCTAACAGATTATAGCGTCTGCAAAACACAGATCAGTCATAAAAGTGGTTATATTTGTGTTTTCTAGATAGAAACCGGCTGTAGTCTAAAAAGCAGGTCGAGACATGCTTTTTTTTGAAAATTCTATATCGTAGCACATTATCAAATTACAAGCGCAATACCGAACATCCTATGAACAGTCACAAAGAAGGAAGACTCAAATTAACCTTGTATGCAGTGGAGGCTTCTATAAGTGGGAAGATCACCATCCCTCACATGTTTCATCGTACGGGGGTACTAGTGGTGGAAAAGCAATCTGTATCAGTGCCTGTGATGATCATCAAAATTCAGCAGATACATCGGTCAGTATGCATATCTTTTCTACCTCCTATATCATTCATGGTGTGTTTAAATGCATAAATACATGTGTACACATAAAATCGCAAGTACAATGGGTATGGAATAGCTAACAAAATCTACTTAACGTGTAATATACATGCAGGCTTTCACAGGCAATGCCATTGGTGCATTGACTTATAGCTTCGTTCAAGCTGTTCAAAGTGCACGTAAATTGACATATGGAGACTTACTTGATAACATGCGCAAGGTTGTTCGTGAAGCTCAACAACAACAAGGCCTAAATGCTCCTTTTGCATCTTCAACATCACAGGTTTTATGTTTATTAGATTCATAGCTAGCGGAAATGTGAATATTCAACAAATTATCATCCTTCTACTGCAAGTAGCACTTTTTATAAGCTTGTAGTGTGTGCTAATATTTCCGTGTTGTTGATTTCAGGAGCCTCAACTATCATGTTCCACAAGATTCGAGATTTACTCGGAACCTTTAATATTGTAGAAAAGACGTTCACTCCCTATAATTACTACTTATATACCCAAACATAATTAAATAACGTATGCTACTTCCGTATCAAGCTATGCGCAATGTAGTGTGAACAGATGCTGTGATCCTTTTCTATTAACAAATTTGTGTGATTGATTTAAAAGAAGTCTTTATGGATCAATTAAAAATCCTTCACCTCATAAAACTGTTTTTATGAGATCATTCCAATGCTTCATGATGTATTCATTCCATTCTATGAAGACTAGTACTGTACTCTACCTGCATATTAGTGGAAGTTTTTGATAATATTTGAATGTCTGAAATACAAAGTGTTCAGTACACTACAATAATCTATGGGCCTTTCAGCGACAGTACATGTCATTGCCAAAGCGTCGGCACAGGCCCGACGCCAAAAGTTTTGGCGACGACGGTCAACGTGTTTTACCGACGATAGGTGGGGCCACGAAGATTCTCGTAAACAAGTTGGGTCCCACAAGCTTTTAGCGATGACACACATCGTCGCTAACAATATTTTTTTTTTTAAAATATCATAAATATTAAAATATAAATTATTAATTAATTTTATTTATTTTATTAAAATATCTTAAAAGTATTTATTAAATAAACTTCAGTTGGCCCACCATGCTTTTAGCGATGACGTTTGTCGGCGCTAAAAGTGACCAGGCATAGAGTGTCGTAAGCATTTACCGACGACAAGTGTTGTCACTAAAAGAGTACATATAAAGTGTCAGTAACTTATAGCGACGACAAACATCGTCGCTAATGTGACAACAACAGTTTTTTTTGGGAAAAAATCTACCTAAAATTACCCGAGACAAAGACACAAAATAATTCAAATTCATCCGTCAATTCATTCATTCCAAACAACCATACGAAGTTATAGTTTTCTAAAATAACGATACAGATACTAATATGTCCATACAAATAACAAGATGAGGTCCATACATACCATCACAAACACGATCCCTATTTGTCATCATCATCGCGTCTCTCGTTCTTGATGGGGAGGGTTGACTGTTGCCACTAAAGTAGAATATTTAATTCCTTCTTAGTGAAAATAAATTAGTTCTTTTTACATAAATCCGTTTTTAATCTAAAATTGAAAAAATAAAAAATAAGATGGAATTACTTTTATCGATGACACGTGCCATCACTAAAAGTGTGGGACCCATGATAAAAGTTAGAGAAACAAGGTTGTTGAAAGCTCTTTAAGATCATTCGGGTAGTTAGGTCATTCGGGTACTCCTGACTGCTTCTCACTTCCTCTTTATCATCAGGATCATCTTGAAAGTCCTGAACAACAAAGTTAGAAAAAAAATGCAGATGATATGGGTGAGACGGTTAGGGCTTTCTTGTTTTCAAATGCATATATATTGGATATCAGACTTTCATCATAGTTGTATTTTCCATAGAGAGTGGCTAGGTCAAGATCTTTGACATGATCGGAGTTTCTGAGACCTTGATGAAAGTTTAGCCACTTCGTTGGGAGATTATTTCAAGACAACATTTATTTCATGATTTGAGAAATTGACACCATCATTTTAAGTTCATTCATGAGAACTTTGTGTCTGGTAAAGGTTTGAGAGACACCTTCAAAGTTAAGAATCAAGTCAAGCAGTGGTACATCAATGACTGGTTCCATCACATCATCTAGTAGACATGATATGAACATACTTTTAAAGCGTTGGTCTTGATTGACCACCCTTCTCTCATCATTTGACCATCGGGCTTCAAGTTCTGGGAGATCTGCAATTGTGTTTGGAACACATGGACCTTCCTCAAGACATTTGATGAGGTAAGGTTCCATTATAAAAAGATAACAAATCGTTCTCTTTTTTCATTTTATAAATCTTGCAACTTCTAATTTAGAAACAGTACAAACAAAACTATCTCCTTTTGGATCAACTAGTTGCAGTACTTCATTAGACATGGTAAGATCTGGATTTTAAAAACTTTTGAACTGTTTTATGAAAGGAGTTTCACAAATCAAACAGCTTTGATACAGGTTGAGTGTCGAGTTTTGGAATTTAAGGAAGTGCTAGCAATAACTTAATTATTAGACAAGATTAAATGCTATATAAGCACACCCTTTAGTCTCATTCTCGGATGATTAAAAAGAAGAAGAAGAAGAAGAAAAGTGAATGCATGCATGATGTCTATACATATGCAATATATTAAATACATATTTTATATGGCATGGATATGGCAATTGTATTGATATTCGATCAAACTATTTAATCCCTATTGGATTCGATCAAAACAAGAAAATCATGTTTCGTTGTTTGATTAGTTATTAAAGCTAAACCTTTTTTGTTGTATGCTTTATTCGTGACTTGAACTAGCATTCTAATTGAATCGTTAACAATATGTGCATACATGATCGTAGAGAAATCCTACTTTGGATTTTAGTGGGTGCCTATTCGACTTGTTATAAGATCGATTTGAATAAACCCTAATTTATCAGGGTTTATGACTTGATCTTTTATTTGGGGTTTTTATAAACCTTAATTGCATGGATTGCTAAAAGGTACGCACTTTCTTTATGTTTCAGTTAATTAATTTACAAGTATTATGATCCTTATACTTCCGCTGCATGCTTTGATGTTTACTTGGTTAAATATATATACATGTTATGATATTAAAATTTCAACAACAAGTACAACATTTACCAAGTATTTTGAGAGGAAAAAAAGACGAATACCATATATTTGAAAAACAATGTGAATTAAAGCTAATGGCGCGAGGCTGAATAAAACATCTTTGCTCTATCCTAACAATGTAAATTAAAATTGACTAGCTTTTAAATTTGTCATATATACAAATACAAGGTATAGTTAAATTCATATTAATTACACTTCTAATGCTATTAGAATAAAAGTTACAACTTATATTATGTACCAACATTGTCTTCATGAATGAAAACTCTTTTAGTGTTTATTCAGAAAAATGAAAATTTAATTGGTTAAATCAGAAAATATATTTTTGTAAGCTACTTTATATGTTCAAAGTTCAAACTTACGTTAGTTAAATGTTTTCGAAACATAGGAAGTTTCTTGTCTGATAAACAAATTTTAACATGTATCCGGTGATCCGTGATCATATACTAGCAAAAACCTAAAAGGAGAAGTACTCTACGACACATGTGTTCGAAAAATGGAATTCTGAATTAACCAAATTACTTAGCTTGATAAATGTAGGGTTTTTAGATAGATAGGTTACCAAATTTTTCAAATTTATTTGCCTAAGGTTTGACATTCAGATTACCAAACTTATCAAAATATACGTAAACATCACTGGAACTTGTAAAAACATGACATTTATGTTACTTAACTTACTCAAAAATATACGTTCAGATTACTCGGATTACACTGAAAATATAGACGTGAATGCTTCCCAAAAGTTCTGAGTGAACAAAATGAAAGTTTTGCAACTTAGGCGAATAAAGTTGAAAAGTTGAGTAACGTATTTATTTAAAAACCCATAAATGTATAGTTTAAAAGGTACGTTCTAATGACCCATAAATGTATAGTTTGAAAGGTACGTTCTAATGACCCCCGTATATGAATGTTTTGTGTCATATATAATTTCAATGACTTGTTAATTAGATTCTGTATACTGGTACTTAAGTTCATTTTTTTTGGTTGGCGATATACACATTTCTTAACCAACTTTAGCTATATACTAAAAATTCTACCTTTGACAGTTGCACTAAAGCAAGAAAAGAAAGCAACATGTTTCTAACCAGAATTGTGACAATACACATTTCTTTATTGTAAGGATAATTACATTACACAGATTAGTTAACCTATATCATGGGTCATAATTAGTTATATGCACAATAAATTTAAGCCTTCAAGGAACTTTTGGTAGAACTATGGATCTCAGTTTTCTTGATGACCATGGTCTTTTTTGATACTTTGGATGGAGTGTTATAGCACACTTGGAACAAATGAGTAAACTTGATTGTTTTGTTAGTGTTGTTTCCCCTCGAGGATCAAGAGCTTGCGTGAAGTGGTGCACCAACGAGCATAGTAAACATGGAGGTTTGGCCAATCGGAAGATGGACAATGAGTGAAGTGATGGAGCCATAACGACAAGACCTTTTCTTGTTCTTCTTCGTGTTTTAAAGACCCAATAAGCTCTCCTAAGACATTTTCCAACTCAGCTTTCTCATTAAAACTTAGTACAGGTGCGTCAGTGCCAATACTTGCTCGACACAGAAATGGTAGCCATGACATTAACATTCTCATTTTAATTTTCCTTAATTCCTCCATGTTTCCCTCTTTATCATCTTCACCTCCCATAGATGCCGCTTGTTTGAACAAGTAAGCTGCACATGTGATCCAATTCGGGTCATTGGCATAAAATATTTACTTCATCCATTAACACTCAAGACATAAAAGGCTATAAACGCTTTAAAAACAAGATAAAGAGTATAAGACTATATAAATTTACCCGCCACATGACATACTGACATGCATTAAACTTGGTAACGTACTATTTCTTTCACTTGTGTGCAATTACGCAATTCAAATATGAAATCAAATAATGCAAAAATTTATATGCTAATTTACAACCAGATCTTCTTATTAAATATTTAAATTACAACTATCATTAGCAAACATTAGTTGACTAGAAGGGAAAGAGTGCCGATTCAATCTTGTTGTACAGCTAATTAGCTAGCGTAATTGGTTTAGGATAATTTAACACTTTTGTTTTTCTTCTTGGGTTTTGCTAAACACTGACTACCGGATAATGTTTAAGCTATATTAAGCAATCTGTTCTTTCCTTATTTAAAGTAATTATACATTTAATGCATAATAAATGAACATAAAAATTAAATTAAATATAGGCTATTTTTTATTTAACAAAGTTCAGATTTCCATTTATATTCATATTAAACATTGCCCCGTGGACATTGTTTAGCAAAACACTTCTTTGTAACCACAAAATTAAATGATGCACAATATATACATCACAAATTAACCACACATGCACTTATGCACATTCATCAAAGTTAAAACTTTAACGTATAATCAATGTATACGTTATATATAACACTAGATTACACAAGCTCTTTGTTTTTAACATTTTTGTTCTTGTACATGTTGTTTTCTTACAAACAAGCAATGAAACAATGCTAATAAAGCTGAATGAGTTTGATAACGCAAGCTTTAGGGGGTGGCAATCTCTCGGCAAAACCTAATCGGCAAGGTCTACCGAGCGGCAAGCTCGGCTGCCAGTTGCACGGCAAGAAGAATTCGGCATGATCTAAGGTAGAATACATTGAATCGGCACGGAGGAAAACTAGGAAAAAATGGACGTTGGCATTTAAAGTTTATAGCCGTTGTTGGCTTTAATTCAAAAAAAACGAAAAAAAATATACCTTTAGATATTCACTAACACCTCTTTATACATTCAAACACAATTCACATATCAAATCACACAAACAATTAACAATTTATTTAACCATGTCACTATCTTCTTCATCGTCGGATGCGATAATTATTCCCCCCGATTCCTCCGAAGAATGGTTATCCGGTAGTACCTTCGAAACCTTTTTAGCCGCGTACGAAGCCCTTGAAGACACGACAAGCTCTACCGAGACCCGTGGGTATGTCCAACATTTTCGTGAAAGAGCTTTAGAAACTCTATTAAATGACTATTTTGTTGAATAACCAAAGTTTAACGAAAGCGTTTTTCGTGACCGTTTTCGTATGAGTAAAACCTTGTTTTTAAAAATTGTTGATGATATTGAAGCCCAATTCGAATGGTTTTTACGTGTCAAGACGCGATGGGAAAAAATAGTTTCACGCCATCACAGAAATGCACATCCGTCATTCGGTAACTCGCAACGGGCGAACCTCCGAATAGATTTGATGACTATCTAAACATGACACGAAGAACATCAGGTTATTATTTTAATTTAATTTATTCGATATTATTTTTTTTTTAAATTGTTTTTGTTATTAAATTTTTTAATTGCTTTCGTTATTTATTTTAACTAAAATGTTTTAGTTTTTAATTTTGTTGAAATTTTTTTTTGTTGTTTAGTTTTTGAATATTTTGTTATTTATTTATTTTATTAAAACTTGTCCTTTTATTTTAGGTGAACACCTTGATAAATATTGCGATGCGATAATAAAGTTATATGGTCACGAGTTCTTACGTAGGCCTACAACCCATGACGTAGCACGCTTATTCCAGGTACATGAAGAAAAACATCATATTCCTGGAATGCTTGGTAGCATTGATTGTAAACATTTTGTTTGGCGAAATTGTCCAAGACAATTGAGAGGCCAATATAAGATAGGTGATCAATAATACCCGACTATTATGCTTGAAGCAACTGCTTCATATGATTTGTGGATTTGGCAATTTGTTTTTTGGTCTTCCCGGTTCAAACAACGATATAAATGTTTTGAATCAGTCTCCATTGTATGTTACTGAACGAAATGGAACGGTACCAAATAGTTCATTTTTATTGGGTGGAAGGCTTTACAAACGTGGATACTATCTTACCGATGGAATTTATCCTAAGTATTCAACATTTGTTAAAGCATATCCGTATCCCACTGACTCAAAGGAAAAGAGATTCAAGAAGCTACAAGAGTCTGCAATAAAGGATATCGAACTAGCTTTTGGTCGTCTTAATGGAAAATTGATGATTCTCAGTCGTCCTCTCCGAGCTATGTCAGTTGAAAAGATTCGACAACTGGTTTATACGTGCATTATATTGTGCAATATGATTTTAAAAGACGATGAGATGGCAATATCACCGGTTCATATAATGGATCCGTCGGTCACGCCAGTTTATGATGATAGTGTGCTACATGAGTTACTCGACGAAGATATTCATAACCGTCTTCAATATTATCTTACGGAGCACGTAGCGGCTCAAGACTTACCATACCTCGATGACTAGTGATTTCCTATTTTGTTGATTTTTTTTTATTATTTTTTAATAGTTATGTAAGTTTGCTTTGAATTATTAATAAAATGTATTGTTTTTATTAAATTGTTTAATATAATTATAAATAAATAAAATAAAAAAATAATAATTAGTATTTTGGCTACCAAGGTTACCACTAAAAAGGTATATTGTGGTATAAAATGTGTTGTTAACATGTTATTGGTTGAAAGTGTTTAAACTTGAAGCAAGCTTAGGCAATGTTGTCACCCCTTAGAGTTCCAATTATGATTCTTATCTTCGAATAATCAATTCCAAAGCAGATTAAACACCTTGTCATTTATCGTGAATTCGACATATAAAGAAGACAAAAATTATCAAAATAAAGAAATTAATTCACAAAAATAATCTAGCAACATATTCCAGTTTATACTTTATACCAATAATGACATAATAAATAACATAATGTAGACAAAGACTTTAGAACACATACCAGTAAGTTTGACTAACGAGCCTTGTAACCTCAGCTGAGCCGATAAAGCAACAGAAGCCAACTTATTAGCGGAAGCCCATTGCATAACAGCTTCATCACCATTCCCACAAGCCGCCAGCTTCTCAGCCATCCACAACAGCTCAGCCGCCAGCTTCTCAGCCGAACCAACAAACCCGGTTCTCCCACTTCTGAACCGGGTCCAAGCCACATTTAAGACCCGGTTCAACCTATGACGACCACCACTTTTCGCCCCATCACCATCTTCCACTCTTGTGGTAACCGCCACTTCTAGCTGTCCCAACGCGCGTGCAAATGCACTTCCAAGAACCTTGGAGTTCACGCGCCGTAATGGCTCATGTTTTTCTTCAAGGTTTTCATTCATTAATTTTTCGGCATATGATCTAGCAACCTCGTACTTTCTAGAACTCACGGGTATCTCATTAATAATGGTAAGTAACTGGCTAAGTGCACGTGCAATACACGTGTCTTCAGGCAGTAACTTACCATTAACAATATCAGCAGTGTCATAATTGCAATTTTCTGACCTATTCAGAAACGGAATCCAAAAAAACTCTGAACCCGAATCTGAATCAGATTGACTTTCAGAACTACCACTAGGATAAAAGGACAAAGGGATATATTTTACGAAAAACAAGAAACATGTTATAAGGACGTAACGAATGAATTGAAAGAGTTTAAATTTATGGGTTAAGTGTAAAAGTATATGATCGATGAATATGAATATCGGTAACAAGATATTGCGAAGAAGCAAAGGAGCTAAAGCTGTGTTTGTGAGTTCCATTAATGTTGTGTTGGTTGATTGATTGTGGGATGATGTTTAAGTGGTTAAGGAGAAGAGAGAATAAAAGACAAAATATAAAAGATATAGGTGAATGTAATAACGTCACGTACGTGAAAAACGTTGACATGGTTTTTGGACAATGGACAATTCGGAGTTGATACTTCCATTCAACGACAACTTGTGCATTACAGTATTGTATCGTACAACACTGTAATGCACAGTTATGGTATTTGCATAAAAAAATATGGTGGGAGTATGAACTCTCATTCATGGTAACCATATATTCTCCAAAGATACTATCGGAGCTTTTTTCTTTTTTCTTTTTATTATTTTTTATTTTTTTTAATAATAATCTAGGGTTACCTTACATAAACATAAACAAGTGTAAATAAAGTTTCCTTTTAGTTACATCTAAGAGAAATTATGTATAATATCACACTTTTACTATTGTATAATTTTTTTTTTAGAGGAAGAGAGTTATATTAAATATCAAATTTTTTTTACATACCAGGGACTCATCCCATCATCCATCTAAAAAGAAATCAATAGTTGAGATTAAAATCATTTTAATATTTCACCAATTTTTTATAATTTAAATATCTCTTAAACCGTTAATCGTTAAGCGAAAATAATTACACCATCGCGACGAGCATTTAATTATCTTTGCCCAAAAAATCATATATGATATGATATGTAATATCATATATGATTTTTTCGGCCACGAAAAAAAAACGTGAAAAAACAAAAAAACAAAATTTTGTCGAAAATATATCAAATAGCCTATCTATAGAAAGATAATTAAATGCTCGTCGTAACGGTATTTTTTCGCTTAACAATTAACGGTTTGAAAGATATTAATATTTGAAAAAAAAAAAAAAAAAAAAAAAAAAAAAAAAAAAAAAAAAAAGAAAGATGAAAGTGGGTTTTTTAAATTGTTGGGAGTAATTTCATTCATTAGATCAAATAAAGATGGAGGGTATAGATTAGTCACTTGGTTTGTAAAAAAGGTTTGGTCCTCAAATGATCTTATATCTTTTTGGGAGGTGATACTTAGGGTGTGTTTTTTTAATTAATATGTTTTAGGTCTGAATCTGACTATCACATTTTACCGGTAAGAGGTGGATAGAAAGTCTAAATCTGAACGAAATAATGTTGTTTGTTTTTGTATAATTGTTCGAATGATTTTAAGTGCTCGTTTATGTAATTTATTTATTAAACCAACGCATTACGATAATAAGTAACTTTTGTAAATATCAAGGTTGTAAATATCGCGAATCGGTAGTTGGGTGGTCGACCACCTTGTAGCTTGTAATCAGTATAGGCGGGATTATCGGTGATTAATCGGATTGGCATTACTGACAAATTTTAGTTATTTTGGGCAAATTTTGTGTATTTTCGATGAGTTTTAGGTATTTTCGGCAAGGTATTTTCTAAAAAACAACTTGTAATAGACTTAATCAATTTCTATAAGTGATCAAAATAAGTTTACAGTGAGTTTTGTGTACTTCCGGCAAGATTTATAGGTTTCCGGAAAGTTTGACCACCATTGACCGCCGTTGATCGACATTGACCACGGTTAAACTATTTTTTTTAACATAGTTACATAAATCGGAAAGGTCTGTGGCCTTGTAGCACCTAAACGGCGATTAATCGGCATTGTAGACCTTTTTTGCAACTCTGGTAAATATGAAACAAGACTTTTTATAATAAATATAACATAGTTAATAAACCATCAAATATATTATATTAATACAAGTCTTAAATCTCTTATCGAGTAGAGACAGTAAGACAAGTCTCCCACCTCTTACTAAGTAAGATGTTATATGTATAACTGGGTCTGACTCAAAAGAAAAAAAACAAACAATACAAATATCTGACCTCCTCTTACCACCTCTTACTCAGTAAGAGTAAGAGGCTAGTAAGACATTTTTTCAAAAAACAAACACACCCTTAGAGCTTATGGTGCCATAACATGTTAACATAAAAAAATGCCGTCATGTCAACATTAACACTAAAAAATCACCCCTTATCATAACCCTACATTAACACCACCTTTTGGTACCAACTTTTTAAAAAATTACGAATTACAAATTAACCCCTTAACTATTTCATTCATTAAATAACCTAATATTTCATTAATAAACTTAAAAATTACAATACGAAATAAAAAACATTACGAAATAAAAAAAGTTACGACATAAAAAAATTTACAAAAAAAAACTACGAAAAAAAATTACGAAAGAAAAATTCAATACGGAAATAATAAAACTACTCGTGGTGTTGCAATTTATATTTTTCTTTGATTTTCTGTTTTTTCATTTCAATCCAATACGCATTGTCCTCATCCAACTCCTTCGTGTTAATATCGAGAAATTAATCTCTTCCAAACGCATTATTATACGTCTTTCTCTATAGCGACCTCGTACGCCGATTGGGCCGCTTCCCGTTTAAGACGAAGTTGTTCTGACATATAGTCCCCGAATTGGCTTGATGAGTTACTTCCCCCGGTGCTCGTTGTGGTCTCGGATTTGGTTTTTTTGGTGGCACATTGTTTGTTGGCCGGAAGTGGTCTTGCATCATCACCGAATAACTCCGCTTGACCTTCCCGGGGACTTCTCCGGTTATATCAACCGGTTCCAGCGCGTTCCATTTTGCAGGGGTTTTCAAAATTTCCCACACATCCTCTTGAGCAAACGAGACACCTTTATGCTTGTCTCATAACATCCAAATCATTTTTTCCACTTTTCCCCAAACTTTTAGCACGTTTGAATACCGCGTGGAACTTTTGGCAATTCTCGTTCAACGTATTCCACTTCCTTATCAACATATCCTTGTTGCGTGGTTGGAAATTTTGCCGATTGAACTCGTTCATAACCTGATACCAAAACGTGTTGTACGTTTTTGAAACTCCGACATTGCGATCCTCGAAAACGGCAATGTAACACGAGGCAAGTAGTGTTTCCTCGATCGGTTGCCAAAGTAATGTAGTCCCGATCACATCAAGATTTTTTTCGAAATAGGGTTCAGGTTCTTTAGCTTTTTTGCCATCTGTTTACCTTGACTTTGGGCTTTTTGGATTGTATAGCTTCGAGGTCGAATTGTGATTGTGAGGATTGGGTGTTCGGTTGTGATTGTTGTTCGAATTGTGGTGGGTTTTGTTGTAGATTTTGGAAATTGTCATTTAGCATTTGATCACGTTGCCGCATAAGAAACATTTATTGTTGTTGAAAAAATTGCTCAGGAGTCATGTCGAGTGGGTTAGGAAAACCGGATGAAGAAACATTGGGGTTTGGTTTAGAAGAAGACCCCGCATTCGGGTTCGTCATACCGAGGAGGTTCAAAAAGCTTTCCTTAAGAAATCCTGACATTTTATTTGTGAGAATAGAAGTATATAAATGTTGATATGAATAATGCTTAGAAACGTTGTTAATATTTTTCGATATCTCTACATTTTGATAATCACAAAATGTAAAATCATTAAACGTAAAGATTAGTACGTAAACAAGTATTTAGTTGTAAATATTCATTTCAACAATTTAATCACTTAAGTTATGAATAAACAAAATGTCTGATGCATTTTATGATCAAAGGAACATTTTCTTAATCACTAGATTTTCTATAAAACGTTACAAACATTTTATATTTTTTACAAAATTATTTTTGTTAAATAAAGAAATATGTTTAATCTATAATAAATATATGAATTTAAATTTTCAACCGAAAATGGCAAAAGTGTTTCAGAAAAACCTTCACCAGTAAAAGATAAACATGAGAGCCGTTGGGGTAGGTCGGCCCCCTTAATATTTAAGGGGGCCGGCCACTAATTAAGGGGACCGGCCCCGCTCCTCCAGCTATCATATTTGCCTATAAATACTGGTTCATTTCTGGACTTTTTCCTTACCTTTTGCACCTCAAACTTTCTGTTCTAAATCTCTCTACGCATCCTTCTAAATCCTTTGATTATATAATCATAAGCTTTTGTTTTCAAGTGATCCAAGCTTCAACCATTCAAGTGCAAGAGAAGAATACTTCTACATCTCAAGATAAGTAGTATTACAACTTAGTGTGATCCAACCACCTAAGTTGTTGGTGTATTATACTTTTTGAATCATTCATTCATTTGTGTATAAGGTATATATATTAGTTAGAATGTGTGTATACTAGCTAGATAGTTGTGAATATAAGCAAGTAGATTAAATTGGTAAGTTAGTTGGTAGAGTTGTGAAGAAGAAGTAGCGGTGTGAAGAACTAGAGCTAAGTCGTGGTGTGAAGAACTAGAGCTAATTCGTGAAGAAGTAGTGGTGTAAATAATTAGAGCTAAGTCGTGAAGAAGTAGTGGTGTGAAGAAGTAGAGGTGTGAAGAAGTAGAATTAAGTCATGAAGTAGTTGTGTGAAGTTGTGAAAAAGTTGTGTTGTACTTGAAGTCGTGAGATTGGTTCTAGCTATGATTAGAACTCGACATTTAGTTTTGTGCCGTTAAATTGGTGTAAACAAAAGTGTGTAAGGTTTTCTCTACCATAAAGGAGCTTGTTGACATAGTGAAGAAAACTCTCGAGTTAGGTGCTCGGGGAGTGGAGTAAGGCGAAGATGTGCTTTGGAGCCGAACCACTATAAATCTTTTGTGTCGCGGTTTGATCTCTCCATCTCTTACTATTATTTTACTTACGTTATTATTATTTTAGTACTTAGTTATAATTGTTTATATTGTGCAAAACTTTAATTCACATAATATCGAATCAAAGATTTTTAAAAGTAAACAAAGTTTTTAAAAACAAAGGTTTTCATAATAAATTAAAAAGACGTAAAACTATTCAACCCCCCTTCTAGTTTTCCACAATAAATTTGAGTTTGAATTGTGAAAGTGTGTAAAAAAGATATGCGAGTGGGTATTTATAAATTTTTTAAAAAAAATTAAATTTTCTTTTTTAAATATACTAGCCGTCGGGAATAGAGGGGTTGATTTTGTAACATTTTTTTTAAATCGACGGTGCCAAAATAGCCGTTTGAGGGTGGTTCTGTAATTTTTTTTTATCCCTTATGCATTTCAAGATATGTTACTATGGCAACTTAGAGCATAACAACGTTGAAAATATAGGGGGCGGTACCATAACACCACCCAAATGATCAAAATGAAACCAAACTCAGTAGGGGTCACATGCACAATATTAATTCAAATGAATTACTTTGAAGGCATGATTTCTCCTGAGGGTATTAGTAATAATGTAAGGCCTGACAACCATCTAATAGTGTCAGATGTAAATTATTAGTGTGCTAGGTAAGCAATGATGTAAGGTGTTATTATCACACTTACTTTATCTTTGTATAAATAGAATCCCCGCCTCAGAAATAAAAGTGTGCGTTTTTGAGTTTGCATCTGAGATTGTGTTATCTCTCTTAAATTCTGTTGAAACCTTGTGTTTCTGAATAGAAAATTACCTATCACCATTACTGCTTTAATACTACTACCTCCGTCCCATATTAAGTGTCCACTTTCATAATGCACAAAGTTTTAGGAGATTCCACTAACTAAACTCTGCACCAATCAAATATTACTTTTACCCACTAAACTCTCATCTTATTGGTTGAAAGGTACAAGTGGACACTTAATTTGGGACATCCAAAGATTCCATTGTGGACACTTAATATGGGACGAAGGGAGTATTACAATGATCATTCAAAGTACCATCACATATAAACATCAACAACTCGCTAGAATTTTATCAAAATGAAACCAAACTTAGTAGGGGTCACATGCACAATATTAATTCAAATGAATTATTGGGGGTAGTACCATAACGTAGGGGTGAACAGAAATCGCACCGTAAACAGCAAAATCCGCACCACAGAAATCGATCCACAACAAAATTGACGGTGCGAATCTTGAAAATAGAAAAAACTCATTTGGCGGTGCGGGTTCGGTTTTCACCGAAAAACCGCACCGCACCACTCTATCATATTCTAATATATTATTATGGGGGAATTGCATAATATCCCTCCAAAACCTCATAATTGCATATATAACCAACAAAAACTCATAATATATATCCTTTCAAAGCCTTAAAATTATCAAATACATCCAAGTGATTATTTTAAATATATTTAATAAAACAATGTCTCATAATTATAATGATATATAAAATGATGATTATACACTTCTTCTTATTTAAGAAATTTACAATTTCTAAATATACTTTTGTTGGTTTGAATTTTATTACTCCATCTGTCCCATAATTATAGTCCATTATTAACTTTTTAAGTCTTCGTTTTGCAACTTTGACCTTATATATTTTTATAAGTGTTATATAATACTTGATAAAAATTATACGAATGAAAAATGCATTTAAAACTCGATCCATTTATATATATTGCATCAAGTAATATATAAAACAAATAAAAATATTTAAGGTCAAAGTTGAAAACTAAAGACTTCAAAACACTACTACAAAAACTGGTTTTACCCACTACCAAATTCGTGGGAAAACAAGTGCGAAATGGCCGTTATCCACAGATTTCACACGGATTCGTTCTGTGTGTAAAAACCCCGTGGGTAAATATTTTACCACGAGAATTCCCACGGGTGTTGACTATTTTCCCACAAATATTACCATGGATAATCCGTGGGTTTAATTTCCCACAGATTTCGGACGAATTTCCCACAGTTTCTAGCAGCCATTTTCCACACACATCCGTGGTTTTTTTTTTTTGCTACTAATATCCAACGATTTTCACACTATAATTTTCCTACAGGTTTCTCACGAAATTTCCCATAGTTTTTAATAGCCATTTTTCACACATATCCATGGTTTTTTTGCCACAGATTTCCAACGATTTTCACATTACAATTTCTCTCACAGATTTCTCACGAAATTTCCCACAATTTTTAGTACCCATTTTCCACACATATCCCTGGTCTTTTTGCCACAGTTTTCCAACGATTTTCAAACTACAATTTCTGACGATTTTATCACAAATTTCCCATAGAAAAATAAATTTTTCCCTAAAAATTCTGTGGGAATTTTCTGATTAGTCCGTGGGTAACACATGGCTAAATTCTATGGTATTTGTATTATAATAGATTTTCCGAACAAATACAAAAACTAATATTTAAAACAATAAAAACCATTAATAGATCACCAAAATAAACAAATCCATTACCCAAAATGCGTAA
The DNA here is from genome assembly GCA_030686995.1 of Artemisia argyi. Classification (NCBI taxonomy): domain Eukaryota; kingdom Viridiplantae; phylum Streptophyta; class Magnoliopsida; order Asterales; family Asteraceae; genus Artemisia; species Artemisia argyi. The sequence goes on along the minus strand of CM060709.1, from coordinate 276,624,664 downwards.
ATGTGTCGCCCAATGGACATAAAAATCCGTAATCCAAAAGACATGGGTTAGCAACATGTTATCGGACAACGCAACATCAAAATTGTTTTCGACCCAATAGTTCTAATACAAAAACTAAAGCTTACATTGTATGTGCATACTTAATAGAACCAAAAAAAGAAAATGGTGTTGCTTCCCCACGAGATGTTTTGTATTTCCTTGCAAGATGAATAACATTTGTTCCTTCAAAGACAATATAATATGGCTTGTTAAAAATCTCATAAATTGATGATATAAAAAAATGAAAAACATGTTGCAAGAAACGTGTGTTACTTGTCTGTCATAATACATGCAAGAACTTTTTTGTGCTTTCTGCGTTTGTCCTTTTTATAACAAATGCACCACATTGGAAGTAGATTTTGAGACTGTAAACAATATAATCTTTTAAAAAAAAGAGCCCATAAAGACTTCTAAAACTAAGTGCAAACTTGCCATTTAGAAGTATCTTCCACGGGTTTACAGTTTATTAGCATTGGATTTTGATCCAGAACAACATATAGTAATAGATGTGCATACCTTCTTAATATCTCTTATTGCAAAGAGTCCAATGCAAACTTCCGCATTCACCATCCACTGGTCAAAAAGAACACAAGGTAAGTGGTGATTTGGCAAATTAAACACATAAGTAATTAGCCTAAGCATTAGTCGAGATCCAAATCCACTGCAGCGTGCAGCAGAAATATACTTGTTAACTTCAAAAGTCAATATATAGATTGTTTCTACTGGTGCTTTTAATGATTCCATAAGATAGAAACTATCCACTATTATAAATCAATTACTATCATAAAGAAAAAGAACAAGAGACTCACAAACCTCACTGGCATTCAATGTCATAAAGAAGAAATGCTTATGACCCTTTAAAACATATTCTCTTTGCCAAGCCTCATAAGTAGGCATATCAAGCACCTAAAAATCACAATAAGGAAAATAGTGTAAGATTAGTAAGAACATGCCAATCCGAATACGAAATAGGGTCAGGTATCGGGTTCAAAATGCTTTTCCTATTTGGGTTCGGGTCAACATGCACCAGAGTTCCCCCCCCCCCCCCTTTTATAGGTTTACATATGAATTCATCTAATCTTTATAGTGGTTGTAGCTACACATTGTATAGTCTTGTAAATTTAATTAAACTCTTATAAAATGACAGTAGCTATTCTTTGCCAAAAAAATGACAGCAGCTACTTGTGTGTTTAAACTTAGAGATTATAGAGATTATCAAACTTGACACGACCCGATTAACACCCCTAGTTGTGACAATCAATCTCATAAAGAGTATGCATGTAGATAGGACAAAAAAATGTGACATTAAGCTAGTAGACATATTACCTCACCAACATATTCAATAAGAAATCTTCCTTCGGGGATACCCTGTTACAACTGAAACCACAACCTTTCTTTCCAGAATGTACACATTTTAGTTTGGAATCTTGCAGTTCGGGAACTGCAATTATATACAAGTGTCATTGCTGTAACCTCTCCTAGCAAACAGAGATAGTGAATAAAAAGCATTAAAATATAGATAACCTGATGATTCGAACAAAAATCTCCGCAAGGGCTTGTTCCTTTTACAATGATATTATCAAATGCAAATGATAAGATGGTTTATTAAGAGTGTTTACATAATCTAAGATGAAGCATGAATACCTATGAACAAAAGTTACCCCACTCAAGTTCTTTTATAATTCTGTTGACATTATTTACCTAACAAACATCAATTAGAGATATACAGTTCAACCGAACACGTGGTGAATTAGGGAGATAGATAGTTTGTTATCATGATTCAAGAGCTTTTAAAATATAACTTTTGTCAATTTGGTTTTTTTACGTTAAATCGTTCTAAAATGCAAGCAAGCACAAAACGAGTCCATTTATATATGGCAATGTTGGCAGCAAGAACATACAACTTGATGAAGCGAAAAGTGTACCGCTTTTGGGGGGTCATTTAAGGCCAAAGTCGAGATTATTTGATCAAATATTTTCTTAAATCGTACCTTTTGTCATTTTAGGTACTTTTGAGAGGAATTTTACAAAAGGAAGCATTTTGGACGTTTTTGGAGCGAAAAAGTGAAGAAAACGACAATGTCTCAAAATCATGCTGGAAATTGCACTTGACGGCGTCACAGGTTGCTAGTGATGGCATCATGACTTGACAAAGAGGTGGATAAATCAATTACACGTGACGCGCCAGAATATTTTCTGAAGGGATCGTGACGGCATCACGTATTAAGTTGTCAAGGCCATCATGAGTAATTGCAAAGAGTGACGGCCCAGAGTCCATAAAGAGTGACGGCGTCAAAAGTGGATCTAGGCAATACGAGTTTATTTTGGCGGCGAGTTGACGGCGTCACACCTATCTCTTGACGCGGTCAGGATACAAAATCTATATGTAGTTTTCTAGTTTTCATTCATTGTGTGCAACTTTGAAGGGAGTAAACCCTAGACGAATTTTACAGCTATTTTAAGGGTTTCAACCCTTTGTTTCTTCCATGCTTAATTGAAGATAAGTCCTTTATCAAATCATTCAATATATCTATGTGTTGTTTGATTATATCTTACGCTTGTCTTCTCTTTAACATGCTAGGCTAGATTTTTTTTGTGTTTACTTAGATGTAATGAAACTTAGATATTGATTATGGGTTGGTTATTTGTTTATAATTGTTGTGGATGAATGAATTCGATGTTAGGCTTAAGAAAACTGGCACACTTCCAATTGGTAACTTGCTTGAACGTCTTAAGAAACATGATCGGAGGTGTACTACAATATTTTGGTTGTATTTAATGCGTAGGTAACTACTAATGAGGCCATATTAGGAGCTAGTAGTCGGCTCGACATAGGAAGAGGTAGAAGCTTATAGAGTTAGGGAAGATCGTACACGGCCCTACGAATGGTATTAAGGAATATAACTCGTCATCCATGCAATTGTAACAAACTAATCAATCTATAAAAGATAGCTAGGGAGTAGTGAAATCTAAGTAAACACATTTTCTCTCATTATTGTTTACACCACAATTAGTTTAAGTTTAGTTTATTTTATTTTGATTGCATCTTTAGTTATTTGGGTTAGTTGATTAGCAACTAATTCCGCCCACTCCTTCCAAAACCGAGATTTTTACTTGCTTTCCTTAAAATATAAAAATACAAAAAGAATCACCCTTCATCTCTAGACCTAGTTTTAGTGAGTTTTAACCCTAGCGAACACTATTCTTTGAGTTGAACGATCAATCCCCCGGTACTTGTCACTATACTATACTACAACGAACAGGTACACTGCCTGGTGGGGATTGCAAGTTTCTCAAGATCCCTTGAGAGGTAAAACCTTTTGCTAGGGCGCAATTCCACGCGTCACAACTCTGATATATACTAAATTCTTGTAAAAGTGTATACAAAACTAAATATAATAAAGTAGACACATAAATGGGCAATGAGTTGGAACTATCACTAGCTGTAACTCTAGCAATGATAACTAGTATATGAGATACATAGACCAACATCATCATCCAAGTTCAGTAGACAATCTCTAATAGCCTATCACTTTCTTAAATGGCCAAAGTATACACAACCAAAAGTCATGTTATTCTTAAAATGACCAAAGTATACACAACCAAAAAAGATAGCACAGTAGTCTCTATAACAAATAAAACTGACAATGAAAACTAAGCATAAGTTAACATTCATTACTTATTATTAGGATGTAATGAACTTCAATAGTAGCAAAACTGATGTTCCCATTTATACAAATTTTGGGTCACATAAACCCTAATTTAAAAAATCACTAATTTTACACACGAATACTTCAAATTGAGCCCTAATTGAAGATAAATACAATAAAGAACCTAAACTATGCAAAAAAGGAACTTGAAATTGTTGTCGATGGTCGGGCCGATGACTGAGTGATGGTTCTCGGTTGACCATAGAGGCGAGATAGTATGTTAGAGAGATGAAGAAAATTAGTTTGGGGAGAAAATACTATGAGATAACAAATAAAGATGGGAGGAGGAGGGACAATTTGATTTTGGGGAAAAACTTAGGCGGGGTTTGTTATAAGTTGGGTGGGAAATTTCATTTTTGGGCAAAACTTAAGTGCGAGACATGTAAAAAATTAAACATAATTTTAACACATGAAATATGTTGATCTTTATTTTTATAAAAAAAACATGTATTCTTAAAATAAATAAGTCTTGCGTAGTGTTTCAAATTTTAGGTACATGGTACCTGGCAGGCTCGGGCTCGGCTCGACTCCTTTCCAACCCTACATGTTAGCATATATATTAAAAGTAAGTTTAGCGTAGTGTTTCAAAATTTTATAAGGTAAACTACATGACTTCTCGGTAAGCATTGTAAAAGACTATTTTGACCAAGAAACAATGATGGTGGGTGGCCTAAGGTGGTTCGTCATTCTAATTTGTTAAAAAAGGGAAGCCGTTGAGTAAAGCAACTCATTGATGTCATCATTTCGATTGTTCATCTTAAAGTATTAACATTCAATATCAAGCGATCGAAGAATACTAAAGATGTTATGACATGTGAACTTGCGTTTTGCTCGAGGTCCACACCGCGTGGAATGGACGTGACTTGTCACTAACCCATACTAGCTTTAGTTATTGCATAAGGATGAATGGTGGTTATCGATTGATAATTAAAAATTAATCGATTGTAGTTGAAGGTGTGGAAGGTGGTGGTGAGCGGTGGGGAAGGCGGTGGTGATCGGTGGGAAGGCAGTCGTGAACGGTGGGGAAGATATTGGTTATGGAGGGAAAGGTACTAGTGATGGCGAGAGGATAAGTGACAGATCCAGGAAGAAAAGAATAATGAAGATAAAATGTTTTTATAGGGTTGCTTGTAAATGACAAAAATACCCCTGCAAGTATAAAAATTTAGGGTGGACTAATTGGGACAGGTGGCGCCCGGGGAAGGCTTCCTAGCCTTCTCACTATATATATATATATATATATATATATATATGTATGTATATGTATATATATATAGGTATATATATATACATATATATATATACATATATATATATATATATATATATATATATATATATATATATATATATATATATATATATATATATAGATGGGATATTATGAGAAGGGTTCTTAAAATGAGAAGGGTAGAAAGGATTGTGGGAGTGACATGTGTCACTTTGCCACATCATATGACATGTGTCACCCCCATCCCCACCCCACAGAGTCCCCCCCCCCCCCCCTTCCACCCGCGAAAAAAAAATTCCCGCCAAAAAAAAATTTGTTTTCGGCAAAAAAAATTTTCCCGCCAAAATTACTGCATCACGGTTATAAAGTTACTGCATCACATTTATAACTGTGATGCAGTACCTTTTTATACTGCATCACATTTATAAAGTTACTGCATCACATTTATGATGCAGTAACCGTGATGCAGTAAAATCATAACTGTGATGCAGTAACCGTGATGCAATAACAGTGAGGTAGGAAACGTGATGCAGTAACCGAGATGTAGTAAAATCATAAGTGCGATGCAGTAAAATCATAACTGTGATGCAGTAAAATCATAAGTGTGATGCAGTAAAATTATAACGGAAGGACTTGGTTGCAAAGTGATGAGGCAAAAAATGAACCGTTTTTAAGGGGTCATTTAAGTCCAGATTTGAATTTATTTGATCAAATATTGCCCTAAATCGTTCCTTTTGTTATTTTAGGTACTTTTTGAGTGAAATCTGGAAAATGAAGCATTTTGGACGTTTTTGGAGCATAAAAGTGAAGAAAACGGCAAAGTCTTATTTTTTCTTGCTGGGAACAGTACCTGACGGCGTCACAAGATCCTTAATGACGGCGTCAAGAGTAATACAAGAGGTGGAAGTGGATGGTGCACATGACGATCCAGAAAGTTTTGTACTAAGGACATGACGGCATCACCCAAGGTCGTCATGGTCCAAATATTATTGACGGCCCAGAGCAACTTTACACATGACGGCGTCAAAAGTGGATCTAGGCAATCCGATTTTATTATGGGCGGCGAGTTGACGGCGTCACAGATTTCTTCTTGACGTCGTCATCCTGTAAAATCTATATATATTTTTCCAATTTTCATTCATTAGAGTGTAACTTTTAGGGTGCAACTTTGGAGAAAAACCCTAGTCCGATTTTCATAGCTTTTTCAAGGGTTTTTACCCTTTGAAACCTCTTATGTTCAATTGACATAAGTACTCTTTCAATTCAATCAATATGTCTATGTGTTGTTTGAATAAATCTTACACTTGTCTTCAATTTAACATGCTTGGCTAGATCTCTTTTGTGTTTGCTTAGATGTAGTGAAACCTAGATGTTAATTATGGGTTGATTGTTTGTTTATAGTTGTTACGGATGATTGTATTCGATGTTAGGCTTAAGAAAACTGGCAGACTTCCATTGGTAACATGCTTGAACGTCTTAAGAAACATGATCAGAGGTGTACTATGATTTTTGGTTGTATTTAATGCGTAGGAGAATTCTAATGATCCCATGTTAGGAGCTTCTAACGGCTCAAAATAAGATTGAAGTAGGATCCTATAGAGTTAGGGAATATTGTACACGGCCCTACGACTAGTATTAAGGAATACGACCCGTCATCCATGCAATTGTAACAAACTATCAACCTGTAAAAGATATCTCGGGAGTAATGAAACCTAAGTAAACACAACTCTCCCTATTATTGTTTACACCACATTAGTAATTAGATCTATTTTCATTTCTGTTATTTTATTTTGATTGCATCTTTAGTTATTGGGTTAGTTGACTAGCAACTAATTCCGCCCACTCTTCCAAAAACCGATATTTTAATTGCTTTTATAAAATATAAAAATCCAAAAAGAATCATCCCTCACCTCTAGACTTAATTTAGGAGACTTTCTAATCCTAGCGACACTATTCCTGTGTTGAACGATCAATCCCCCAGTACTTGTCACTATACTATACTACGATGATCAGGTACACTGCCTGGTGGGGGTTGTAAGCTTCTCGAGATCCCTCGAGAGGTAAAGCCTGGTGTGATTCCCACGCATTAAGTTTTTGACGCCGCAGCCCAGGAAATAGTTATTGTCTAGGTTAGGATTTCTTTTTATTAGGTCTACTTGCTAGATTCCTTTCTAGTAAGGTTTTATTTTTATTTTTAGATTCTCTTTAGTCTATCTTTTTCTTCGTGCCTTTATTAGTAAATTAAGTTCATTGACTATTCCATTTGCCATTATGGAGAACGCGAATCCACCATACTACCAACCACAAAATTCACCCACTCCAAATGACATCTTGATGTTTAAACAACATGAAGATGAACCTATCTATGATGCATGGGCTCGTTTTAAATATTTACTCTGAAAAGTCCCTCATCATAATTCCGATCTGTGGTCCTAAATTGAAATATTTTACCATCGTGTCGACCACTATACCAAAATGGACATTGACCATACCGTAGATGGGGACCTTTGGGGATTAAGTGCTGATGTAGCATGGGAAGCCATAGAGAATTGTGCCATACTCGCTAAGAAGATGGAAACCCCAAAGAACGTTGTTACGGATCAATTGATAGCAAGCTTAAGGGAACAAGCAAGAAGTTTGTTTGGGGATAATAAGTCTATAGATGAGATACCTAGGTGCACGGAGTGGTTTGATTTCACCATAATACAAGATAAACACATAGGTAATCTAGAGACAATGGAGGACGAGGTGAATAACATAAGCCCACTCAGTGCTCCACAAGTCCTACCATCATTTGATGTGTATACACCTCCCTTGACTTACCCGGAAGAAGTAGAAGAGACTATAGGAACCTCAATAGAGGTAAAACCTTTGAACCAAACACAACTAGAGGATATAGGTTTGAATAATTATAATGATAACCTTACTCTTAGTTCTAGGGAAGTTTCTAGTTTTGATGAACCGGAGCCTCAACCAAAACCGTTACCTAATCTTCCATCATTGGATGAAAATTTAGGAATTGAAATAGGTTCCGATCCACCCTTCAAACCATATAGTCCGAGAAGTCTTAGGACAAAGGTAGTGGACTCTAAGCCTTGTAGAGAGGAAGCCAATATAGGAGTGGAAAATGACCTTACATGCTTACATCACCCATTTATGATTGATCACAAGAAACATTATGAGTTTAAACCGGGTTTATTAGGTCAAGATGGATCCCCAACTAGGAGTCTTTCGAAGTTGATAGAAAATGATCACTTTCTAGGAGAAAATCTTAATCCACCCATTAACCCGATTGAATTAGGTAAGGTTATGATGATAGGAGCACAACCCTTTGAGTATATAATTCATCCACCACTCTTTCCTCACGTGGCATACTTCCACCGAGATGGTGTGTATCGCTACTATCACCCACACTTAATCCTAAGTGAAGGGAAAACCTCACCTTTATCCGTGAAATAAGGGTAGAGTCAGGCTCGTGACTCGAACAAAAACAAGCGCGTCTTGCGAGGCAACCCATGTTTTGTGTGTTTTTATTTGTTTGATTGTTTGATGTTATTTGTTTCCGCATGCATGCTTTGTTTTTATTGTTGGTAGATCATGTTTCAAACTGAAATTGTGAAAATGCTTTATTTTGTCGTTTAACTTCGTCTTAACTTCATATAAAGGTATTTTGCAAAAGATAAGTGTAAGGGGAAACCCCAAATTTGTTTCTAAGAACAAAATTGATCATGATTCTCCAAAATATTAAATGGACATGTGTATTAGTATTTGTTAGAGTCAAATGCTTGTATCGGGTCATAATGATGTTTTGCAAGATTTTCCAGGAAGTAGGACATAAGTTTTTCCAGAAATTTTCCGGAAACTTAACGTAAAGATTTCTGCTGGTCACCTCTGACAGCGTCATGAATTAATTTTTGACGACGTCATGTGTAAAATTCTGGAAATTTTGCTAGTTTTCTTTTTTTCTAACGGAGTCTTAAAGTTTTTGTTAATTCTTTAGTTTTATAAACTCTAGGAAATCTGCAAACATTCATTCCACAAGCATTATATCTTAATTTGCTTTCTAGGACTTGTTAGTATATATAGATTGCCACTGATTTTACGCGAGGTTGCCTTGTTTGTTTTCTCAGGTTTAACAGGTTATGTATGACAAGAAGATGATTTATTTTTCTGGAAGGAAAGCTTTAAATGTTCATTTTCTTGGAGGAAGATCTAACCTTGTTACCACACTATCCACACCAAACGAATCAGGGGAGTATTTGCTTTCATTCTTTTACCTATTTCACTTTTACATTCTTTAATTGAACATTGGGGACAATGTTCATCCTAAGTGTAAGGGGAGGGTAAACAATGATACCTCATAGGATACTATTGCACTTGAGTTTGTTTTTTTGATGGTAGGTGTGTAATAAAACTAAGAGAAATACTTGTTAGTGTAATTTTAGCGCCAAATTTAAAATTTTTTACAACATTTAGGAGTGAAACTTTAGCCTTCGCAAGCGTCTCATGGATAGGAGTTGTATGACTAGCACGAAACCGTGTCATTCAGAAAAATTTTCCACCCAAATATGTGAGGTTCGCCTTTAGATTTGATAGGAAAAGCATTCATTATTAGTGCTTATGAGTGTACCGGTAGCATTTAGATTCTAGAACTTGTGTTAGTGATGCATCCCGAGACCGCTAGTGAGACTACATTCGTGTAGTAGGATTTACTACATGATAAGAGGCATTAGGATCACCCTTGTGTTAAACCCGTATCATAATTACTTGACCATTTAAGTCATATTACTTGGCTAGTAAAGTCAACTAATTTTTCCCACACCTTAGCGTTGTACTCATTTTTAGTACAAGAAACCCCTAGTGAACCCCTCCGAGCCTATCTTTTCGTTTCTAACTTTAAGCATCTTACTTAAAGGAAGAATTTGTTACAACCCACTTAAATGTATAACCAAATCGCCTTAGCCTTCCTTGTATGCACTCATCTTTAGTGCATTATTGTTACATGTTTAAACCCTTAGTTAATTGTCTAATTGATTACGTGGCTGCTAAATCGAGTCATATCTTGTACATATTGTTTTGGGACACATGGGACTCATGGGTAAAGTACTTATGTTATGGAGTAATGGGGAAGAACATCATTTATTACCCCCATATGTGCGTTAATCTTAAAAGTACTCCACGTGTTTTGATTATCTTGATTCGAGTCATTAGATTAGTTTATTGTAAAGTATGTAAAAATTCAAGTGTAAGGGGAATGTACATTCCCTATGATGCATTATTTTGGATGGTAGGGTAAGCGTGTATGCAAAAAAAAATAATAAAAATAAAAATCAAAAAATTAAGAAAAAGAAAAAAAATAGAAAAAGAAAAGAGAAAAAAATATATGGACTACCATCCCGTTTCATTCTATGTTTATTTTATGTTTTTGTTATTTTTGATTTATTAGCTTAAGTCAAGTCTAGTCTTGGCTTAGCAACGCCATATTGTACATGTAATTAACCAAGATGATTAACTCGCCACCAGTAAATATTGCCTTTATCCAACAAAACCGTGTATTCCATATCCCTACACCTAACGTTATAACCCTTTGAAAGACCTCTTTGATAGTTTATCCTAGGTGTTTACGCCAAGTGGTGGGGGTTTGATCCTTTCCCAAGCCTATGGTAATCTATTTTGCAATGACAGGTAGTGAGAGATGTTTTCCATTTCCATATTGTGATATATACTTTATTACACCTGAGAGATCTGAGTATCTAAACACTATTTGTGAGGTGCTAGTGTATGACCTCCGTGCTTGTCTTTGGTCTTTAGTGGAACGATTATTTGTTGTAATTACTTTTATATTAGTGTTAAATGACCCCTAACTTGTATTTTGATTAGAATAAAAGCGCATTTGCTTGAGGACAAGCAAATCTCAAGTGTAAGGGTATTTGATGAGGTGAAAAATGAACCATTTTTAAGAGGTCATTTAAGCCCGGATTTGAATTTATTTGATCAAATATTACCCTAAATCATTCCTTTTGTTATTTTAGGTACTTTTGGAGTGAAATCTGGAAAAAGAAGCATTTTGAACGTTTTTGGAGCATAAAAGTGAAGAAAACGGCAAAGTCTTAATTTTCCTTGCTGGGAACAGTACCTGACGGCGTCACAAGATCCTTAATTACGGCGTCAAGAGTAATACAAGAGGTGGAAGTGGATGGTGCACATGACGATCCAGAAAGTTTTGTACTAAGGACATGACGGCGTTACCCAAGGTCGTCATGGTCCAAATATTAGTGACGGCCCAGAGCAACTTTACACATGACGGCGTCAAAAGTGGATCTAGGCAATCCGATTTCATTATGGGCGGCGAGTTGACGGCGTCACAGATTTCTTCTTGACTTCGTCATCCTGTAAAATCTATATATAGTTTTCCAATTTTCATTCATTAGAGTGTAACTTTTAGGGTGCAACTTTGGAAAAAAAAACCCTAGTCCGATTTTCACAGCTTTTTCAAGGGTTTTTACCCTTTGAAACCTCTTATGTTCAATTGAGATAAGTACTCTCAATTCAATCAATATGTCTATTTGTTGTTTGAATATATCTTACACTTGTCTTCAATTTAACATGCTTGGCTAGATCTCTTTTGTGTTTACTTAGATGTAGTGAAACCTAGATGTTAATTATGGGTTGATTGTTTGTTTATAGTTGTTACGGATGATTGTATTCGATGTTAGGCTTAAGAAAACTGGCAGACTTCCATTGGTAACATGCTTGAACGTCTTAAGAAACATGATCAGAGGTGTACTAAGATTTTTGGTTGTATTTAATGCGTAGGAGAATTCTAATGATCCCATGTTAGGAGCTTCTAACGGCTCGACATAAGAGTGAAGTAGGATCCTATAGAGTTAGGGAATATTTTACACGGCCCTACGACTAGTATTAAGGAATACGACCCGTCATCCATGCAATTGTAACAAACTATCAACCTGTAAAAGATATCTAGGGAGTAATGAAACCTAAGTAAACACAACTCTCCCTATTATTGTTTACACCACATTAGTAATTAGATCTATTTTCATTTCTGTTATTTTATTTTGATTGCATCTTTAGTTATTGGGTTAGTTGACTAGCAACTAATTTCGCCCACTCTTCCAAAAACCGAGATTTTAATTGCTTTTATAAAATATAAAAATCCAAAAAGAATCATCCCTCACCTCTAGACTTAATTTAGGAGACTTTCTAATCCTCTCAACACTATTCCTGAGTTGAACGATCAATCCCCCGGTACTTGTCACTATACTATACTACAACGATCAGGTACACTGCCTGGTGGGGGTTGTAAGCTTATCGAGATCCCTCGAGAGGTAAAACCTGGTGCGATTCCCACGCATCACAAAGCTTTAGGGACTTGGAGTTGCAATATGCTAAAGTCTTTGGATCAGATGTATATAAGCCTAGATTTTTTTCTTTCTCCTCACTTTTTGATATCTCACTTTCTCTCTCAAGCCCTAGTTTAAGATCTGATCATCTTGATCAATCTTTGTCTTCATTTAGATTGTTATTCAGTTGTTGTAATAAAACTTATATCAAGATAGATATAAGGATCACACTAGAGTGGCTATGATGATCTTATTTGGTTGTTTCTTTTTTAGATTGAGATATGAACTTGTGTTCTTGTTATTGGTTTGTTGGTTGATAAAAATGATTAAGATCGGCATTACCACACCGTGTGGTTGCCAGTGTTGTTCGGTTAATGTTGTAATGACCACGTTTAAGAATCACTAGAGCTCTCATGTTCAAACCTCAATAGCTCTACATCTTGGGGTGGCCAAATAAAGGATTTACAAACAGTTACAAGGAATTTTGATAGTCCGTATATATCAGAGTCAAAGATTTTTCCTCCCTTTGTTACCTGAACAACAAAAAGCCTCATCTGTTTACCTGTTTTCTAGAAACCACCACCATGGCCTAGTGGACACACACCAGATGTCCTCACAAGAGGTCTCAGGCTCAAACCTCACTAGGTATACCTCTTGTGAGCAGCAAAAGAAAAGGTTTGAAAACTTTTTGTGTGATAGCTTCATCATATCTTTATTTCTTTTCATATATGTCTAATGACATGTTACCAGTGTTGGTGATTTTAGTGTTATTACTTATATTTTTATGTAATTGTGATTTACTTGAGATCAAGGGCTCAATCAGGTTTAGCTTACTGATGCATGGGATTGTGCCCTCGCAAAAGGTTTTACCTCTCAAAGGATCTCAAGAGGCTTGAAATCTCCACCAGGCAGTGTACCTGACCGATGTAGTATAGTTTAGTGGCAAGTACCGGGGGATTGATCGTTCTCTCGGGGAATAGTGTCATTAGGATCAAAACTTAATTAAACTAGGTCTAGAGGTGATGGATGATTCTTTTTGTATTTTTATATTTTATGAAAAGCAAGTAAAAATCTCGGGTATTGGAAGAGTGGGCGGAATTAGTTGCTAGTCAACTAACACAAATAACTACAAATACAATGAAAATAAATAACAAGAAAGTAAATATTGAGAAAAACAATAATGAGAGAAATGTGTTTACTTAGATTTCACTACTCCCTAGCTATCTTTCATTAATTGAATAGTTTGTTACAATTGCGTGGATGACGGGTTATATTCCTTAATACCATTCGTAGGGCCGTGTACGATCTTCCCCAACTCTATAAGCTTCTACCTCTTCCTATGTCGAGCCGACAACTAGCTCCTAACATGGCCTCCTTAGTAGTCACTCATGCATTAACTACAACCATTAAAATCGTAGTACACATCCGATTCATGTTTCTTAAGATGTTCAAGCATGTTAACAATTGGAAGTCTGCCAGTTTCTTAAGCCAACATCGATATCATTCATCCAATACAATTAATAACAAACAATCAACCAACAATCAATAGCTAGGTTTCATTACATCTAAGAAAACACAAACAAACCTAGCCTAGCATGTTAAAGTAAAAACAAGCATAAGATAGAATCAAACAACACATAGACATATTGAATGATTATTGGAAGATATATCTTTATTGAAACATGGATGAAAGAAGAGTTTGAAACCCCTACAATATGATGAAAATTCGACCTAGGGTTTGTGGTAAAAGTTCCTCAAAAAGTTCTCTCCTAAAGTTCTCTCCTAATGAATGAAAATTAGAAAATTATATATAGAGAATACATGTCTGACGGCGTCACGTTGTAATCCTGACGCCATCAACTTGCTGCCAATACTCTTCACGGATTGCCTAGATCCAGATTTAATGCCGTCATGTGTAATTCTTCTCTTGGCCGTCACGTGTAAATTTGCTCTTGACGGCCTTGGCTTCCCAAAGCATGACGCTGTCACTCTTTAAATCCCAAAAACATTCTGGCGCATCTCGTGTAACTTTTTATCCACCTCTTTGCCAATACGTGATGCCGTCACATGCAACTCTTGACGCTGTCAGGTACTATTTCTAGCTTGATTTTGGAGACTTTGCCGTTTTCTTCACTTTTCGCTCTAAAAACGTCCAAAATGCTTCCTTTTCCAGATTTCTTCTCCAAAGTACCTAACATGACAAAAGGAATGATTTGAGGCAATATTTGATCAAATAATCACGACTTAGCTAGGGCTTAAATGACCCCCTAAAAGCGTAACACTTTTCGCCTCATCACTTACAGTTGAGCTAGGAGGTGCGGAGTGCACACTCGTTCTAGCTAGCTTGATGCCACCACGAATAAAGAGCAGGGTCAAGGGGCCGCGCCCCAAAATCTAAATGGTTTTTGGGATTTTGGCATTACCAATTTTCTTTCCAAACAGTTTTTCCCACCAAAAGTCACCTCTTTTCCCCAACAGTCATGACCCTTCCCGCCAACTGATTTTAACTAACTTTTGGTTATGCATTTTCATTACATATTGATCTCTTTCATAACAGAATGGATATAACAACTTTCTGTGTATTGCTTTGATTTCTCATGCCTTAGAAACAAAGTGTTGGTCTCTGTCTTATCTAATTGAGGATTTCTTGATACCCCAGGCATATAGGGTCGAAATACTTCAATATAAAAATGATCTCAACACGATTCAGAGAACATATCAGGATTATTACCACCCCCACACACCCAAATTCTAACAACCAGTTCCTAAATTTTTAAGGGATAATGCGAAAAATGCCCAAGTTGCCCAATTGATTTGCTTTTTTTCCCTTCACTTAGAAAGTTCCGAAACTACCCACTCGGAAATCGAACAACTCTTGTGTTTCAAACCATAGTACGCCAAGTGTCCCAAGTTGCCTAAAAAATGGAGGCGTTGCCCAAAATTTCAGACACTAGGCGTCCCCTCGTTGGTTAAAAAAAAGTTGCCCGGTTGCCCGATGGGTAGTTTCGGAACTTTCTGAGAGAAGGGAAAAAAATCAATTGGGCAACTTGGGCATTTTTGGCATTATCCCATTCTTTAATGCTAGTGTCGGTGATCGAAGATAACTCGATATCTTCAATTATTCCTCGGCTCGTACGGGAGGGAGTAGGTCTTTCTTCACATTACCACTAAATTATTTATTGTATGTTTGAAAAATTCAGATGCAATAAAATAGAAACAACTATAGTATAATGATTTCACATATAATTTCAATGGTTAAAACTGGAATACGGACTAGTTTAAGTTTCATACCATTCCCCATACAAAAAACGGAAGTCCTCCAAATGTAAATAGAAGATAAGCAAGTGCTGTCGGATGTAGTATATAAGTTAAAACTGGAATACGGACTAGTTTAAGTTTCATACCATTCCCCATACAAAAAATGGAACAGTAAACGGGTAACAATAATACTACTAAGAAACTTTATAAATAGAGAAATTGTTGTTATGTTTTCTACGGACAGAAAACATATAAATACTACATGAATCGACACCAATTGACAGTTATAAACATCCAAGCATTGTGTTGTTTGGGATGTAACTGCCTAACTAAAATAACTACCCTAACTGCCTGCAAATGGGCTGTTTGGGTTTAACAACTATGGACCCATATTACAGACTTACAAATTCGACCCAACAAACATAATACAAACTTAAATATTGTCTTAACATTAATAATAAACTTTGGATCTAAATTATTAGAGGCTAACAGTCTCCCCCCTAATGATTTAGCATCAAAAACTTCTGAGTTCCTTCCTGATCTTTCAAGCAATGACTTCAAAGTCATTGCTGTCTTGGCTGCTATCTTGATGTCCAACATCTTCATCTTCCAATGTAACACCAAACTTATTCATACCTGCTTCTTGTGCTCCATCCTTCACTGCACTATCCTTCTAGCCTGGTGGGTCCCTGGCTTCTACAACTTTGCTACTTTCTCCCACTTATGTTGGCTTTTCACCCCAAGGAACTTTTGCAGTTTCATGGTATATCACTACTAGGTCAATAAACTTCTTATAACAGTTTTCTACTGCTTCATCATCTTTGGTTGTTAGACCCTGCAACTGTGCTATTATTCTCCACTTGTCACCTAATGTGACTGAAAAATATCCACCAAGACTTTCAACAACTTTATGTAAGCATAACAGGTTCAACTCAACATCTCCAACAACAGGTGGTATCATATCAAGTGTATCATAACTCAAATGCACAAGATAAAACCATTTCAACAAATCTATAAACCTCTTACTGAACACCTCCCAATTCTTGTACAACATATTATCTTTCTTCAATAGATTCATAAAAGAAAGAAACCTTGTAAAAGAATTTACCTTTAATGCATAGAGTGTTCCATTCCAACTGAGATACTCATCATCAATGTAATCTTGAGTATCTTCCTTGTTCCAATCCAAATCCTCCAATCCTTTTATCAAAGAGCATTCATCTTTTGGGTCAATTGATTCAAAGTAATCTTTTAGGTACTGATTGTATTCATTTACAACCTCTTTTGGCCCAACTTTCTTACCTGTTTTCTCAACATATGGTAACTGCATACTAGTTTCTTCATCACCATACATGTAATAAATACTAAATATATTATCATTGATTTTCACAGTGTATCCTTGTGTTTCAAGCAAATCTAAACTGAGTATGTTGAGGGAAACTTCAGGGGTATATTGCACATTCCTAATAACCAAATCACCATGCTTTGTTTTGACTGTAGTATTACCAATTCCATAGGAGAAAATGAATTTCTTTTCATTTTCTTCTTTCCCTATCATCTTATCCTTATAATGAACATCATTGAATAAAATTCTCCTAGGGCACATATGGAATTTATAATTTCCACTAACATACCAGACCTCATTCCATGTATAATCATTTGTGCTTTCCACCATGAAGTCAGCAATTACATGGACTTTTTCTGGGTATCTCCTTTCTTCTGCAATGATTTGATTTGTAGTCTCAATCTCTTGTTGTAATTCAACCCCTGCTAATTTCTTTATGCTTTCACATGCCCAATAAGCATGTCCTCTCTTCTTACAAATGTAACACCTTGACTTCTTATCTCTCTTTGTACCAACAGTTATCTTTCCTTGTTCTTTCAATCCTTCTGATTTCTTTGTGGCATTAAATGCCTCGTTTTCCAACACAGTTTGTACCAACATCTCCTTTCCCTTGGGTGAGATACTCTTCTTTCTTCTACAATTCCACTGGTACATTCTCTTTGGAGTTTCTCTCAATAAATATCTACCACTTTGGAATCCAGATGTTTGTTTAATTGTTGGCCTTTCCCATGGATTAGAGCCAGAGCTCTGATACCAATTGTTCACAGGTTTCTTGCCAACAATTCTTTGCTTCAAGATGTGTTTCATTGTTTGAGAAAAGTTGTGTGTATAATGTAATTCAATGGAACAGTAAACGGGTAACAATAATACTACTAAGAAACTTTATAAATAGAGAAATTGTTGTTATGTTTTCCACAGACAGAAAACATATAAATACTACATGAATCGAAACCAATTGATAGTTACAAACATCCAAGCATTGTGTTGTTTGGGATGTAACTGCCTAACTAAAATAACTACCCTAACTGCCTGCAAATGGGCTGTTTGGGTTTAACAACTATGGACTCATATTACAAACTTACAAATTCGACCCAACAAACATAATACAAACTTAAATATTGTCTTGACACTAACAATAAACTTTTGATCTAAATTATTAGAGGCTAACATACTGATGATGATAACGATGAGTGCACACCCAAGTTATAATTAGATCCCCCTGAATAACTTTTGATTAGCAATGTTGACTTTTATAATGAAAATGAAAAGGCTTAAAAGGTATATCAACATTTTAATTCACCTAAAGAGCATGAACACCACAGTAAGCAAATCTAGTAAGCAAATCTGTATTCAAGTCATCTCGGGACCTTGAAGATTTTGTACGCGAGAAGTCTATGAAAAGTAAGTGTAACTTCTAATAGCCCAATGACCACATAAAACACAATCGCCACCAACAAAGCTCTCCAATTAAATGTAAATGGAGCAAAACCACACAGCAAATACAGCACAACCAAAAATCCTACTTATAATACTATATTATTATAGTTATTATTAGTATTTTATTAGTTAGATAAGTACCGTTGCTATTTAATTAGTAGCTTAGTGTTTAATTAAAGTAAATATTATATCTTGTTCTACATGATTAGTATTAGGGTGTCTTTTATTATAAATAGATGAAGATGGTTGTAATTCGTATTATGTTGAATATGAAGTAATTGATTTGGTTAACAATTAGGAGTCGGTTTATCTTACTAATATAAACCATTAGAGGGTCGGTTTATCCCATCAAAATAGATCATTTGTCTTTGTTATTTCGATCTTTTATCTTATTATCGATCCGGTTCGTATCACCTGCCTTCATCATGTCTAAAGCAATTAATTACCTAGGGCATTAGCAGTGGCGGAGCCAGAGATGTAGACAACGGGGGCAACTAATAACAACTGGAGTTTGAGATATGTCATTTTTAGCATAGTTTAAAAGAAAATCAGGTCTGAATTTCATGTAAAAATATGTCATTTTTTTAGCATACTTCAAAACTTAATTTGAGTGTAAGTAACTTTAGCTGTAAATTTCTTCTACCAAATTGAGATTTTTTCCCACTGATTTTGTCTTTCAATAAGAACATAGTTGGGGGCATTTCCCTCCACTCCTCTATACATGGCTCCGCCTCTGAGCATCACACCTCCCTTTGCCACTTATATACTTTTTTGGTGAAGTGAGGTAGTTCATAAGGACACTTACTCTTTTCCGGTTCTATCAGTTAAACAATTTCATTGAAATGAATAAGCATACATGATTGATTGCATATATGATGGTTTTGGATATTTAACTCTTGTTGTACAGCAAGCAAGATTTTTGGGAACGAAGAAAACACATAAAAAGAGCTAACATATTAGATCCTTGCAAACAAAATCCTCCACAAGCGCATTTTTTGTCGATTGATTGTAACTTCTAAGGCTCTTTTTTCTTGTTTGGTTAAGAAACTTTCAAATTCCTTTAATTAGATATAATTTTAAATTTATTGTAAACTCAAATTTTAGTTTGATAACAAGTGTCCAGCGTGCACACATTAGCAACATTCTTTTTAGAATCAAATCCCTCGTAGTCGTAGGGTTTCTTCTTAATTAAATGTCTCATCACCATGACACCATGCAAAAGCTTCAAATTAATTATCTTCCTGTTTTCATGTAAACGTCAAGCAGCTATGCTAACCCTCCAAGTGTTTAAAGAATTGTGGTTGATCAAGCGAAAGTTTATTGATAGAGTAGGACAAATTCAGATTAGGCACCACCACCACTTGCATTTTCTCAAAGGATTAGGTAGTGCTTACCAGTGTGTTTACACAAAAGTAGTATAGCTTTGAAATCAAACGAATAATGGTTGGTACAAACTTTAGGTATTGAATTGCAATTTCTTGCAAGTTTGGTGATAATAAGTTATCACACTATTGACTTATTTCGTGTCAAGTCATTTAAATTATTAGATTTTCATTTCTGCAATTAATATTACTTGAAATGGAACATATAAACAAAAAAGGTATAGGGTTTTGATTAAAAAAAGAGTTGGGTAATATATAGAGGGTGTTTGGACCAACAAGAGGAATTAATATTCAGATTTGAAATGTAACATATGGAACTAATCTTACTAGGGATCACTAATCTTCTAAGTGATCATCCTGAGAAATACACAAAAGTTTATTCGAACCACTGGGGGATTGTACTTGCTAGAAATAATGTTGCAAAATTTACTCTTTTTCAAGATAGCAATGAGGCTAGCGGAAGTCAGCATAATCTAGTACTTGATGGAGAGTTTACCGTTATAAATCCGGCTTTTTTGCCTATTTGCAACGAGCTTCCCAAGCCAAGAAGTCGATTTTGATATGTCTAGACTTGCTTTACTTTCATTTGGTTAAAAAGCATCATGTCTTCTTGGGTTAGTTGAGATATTTGATATTTCTTAATTCAAATATAAAGTTAACTACTTCCATTGAAAACTTACAAAAGACGATGTTTTCATGTTTGGATTATCTGGATAGCGGTTTCTTGTGAGGTACATAGTCAATATTTCGATCCCTGTATATAACCAATCCTTGTTCTTTAAATCCAGAGATGTACTAAACTTATGAAGCGCAATTAGGCGGCCTACAACGCATATAAATGAACAAACAAGCATAACTATTTTCTCAAACTAAAAAACATACATTTTTCGTTTATCCGTGTTTGATAACTCAACAGTCATTTTAAAGATCTGTGAGTGCAAGTTAATTCAGGTTTTATTCTTAACCTATTTAATCCGGTTAGTGAATATATACAAAACTTTAGAACTCACCTTAAATACTAGCTAGTCATGGTTATGACATATCAACGTCAATACGACCCACACTCACCAACTCCACTCCTTTTAGAACAAAATGTACTAAACATGAATATGTCATCTGAACAATCACACATCAAATTTACTGATATGTACAAACTGGATTTCTAGTTTAAATAATTGATTTGTCTAAGATTAACATTCCCTTTTTCTCATATTCTTTATCCATTATTTAAACATATGATATATATAGTGTCATTATGGATCCATAAAATTAACATGCTAGATCTGCTGATTATTAACTAAGGTTAAGCACAAACAGCATTTCCTAATTCAACTAAAGAGTATTTTTCCGATCGTATATATCCTAGACAACATGTGAGACTGATTCGACCGTATCTTTTAGCTTCTCTTGCTCCAACGAAGCATGTAACATTTTCTATCGACTTTGACATTTTGTCTGAAAGTGATATAAGATGATCTGTAACGTTATTTGGTATTAAATCACTGCATTCTGAAAAAGGAGGAGAATTGATCCCTATTGTTACCATTTGATAACTTTTCCAGTATTACGATTAAACAAAACTCGGGCAAATTATTAAAAAAAGTATTATACTTGTCACAGTTTCATCTTCCGAGTAGCGAACTATTTTTTTTTTTTTTTTTTTTTTTTTTTTTTTTTTAGGGTAATTTTCTTTCAAATTCATCCTTTTTAGGGTATTTTGCAAAAAATTAGGACATTTTTGCCCCTTTAAGCTAATACAAAATTTTTTTTCCCGAAGGGCAAAAATGTCTCATATTACCCTAAAGATGATAAATTTGAAAGAAAATTACCCTCAAAAGCAAAAAAAAAAATAATAATTCGCTAACCAAAAGATAAAACAGTAGCAAATATAATACTTTTTTGAAAAGATTTATGTTGTTTTTCATTCGTGTATACACACGACATGCATACGTATAAGAAAGAAAAACTGTAGATATCCTATTAACTTGATTTACAATAAAAAAGATGGCCAACAACGATTATTCCTATATATCTTGCCAGAATACCAACCGAAAACCCAAATTATATATAAAACCTAGCCGTTCAAGAAATGAAAAAATTACCACCCTACAATGCCAATCGGGTAATATAAGAAAAAAGAAGAAAAACAAGCCATATTCCACAATGGCAATAAACTTTGTACTCCCTCCATAATTTACATCTTATACTGCACATACTTGACCCTAAACGCAAGTTCTTTATATAGCTTCATCACTTGAATCGAACGACAATGACTGAGATGTCATCTTTACTTTCTTTGTTCAGTGCTTCAACAGCTAGTTGCTTGGCTGCCTTTTCTGGGTCCTTGATCTTGATCACTATGTCCACCGCCTCTTGGTTAGTCAGGACCTGCGTCAACATCAATGAATGTCAAAGTTTTGGAAGGAGAGGTTTGTTAACTTCAGGAGGTCAAAGTTTTGGCTTTTTTACCTTCCATACACCGTCACTAGCAAGGATGAGAATTTCTGTATTTGCATCGATATCTTCATTTGATATGTCCGGATCAGAGCGTAAATGACTCTTGAGATTCTTGTCTCCAAACGCACGTGAAACTGCTAGTTGTCCGTTCACCCTAGCTACATCTCCTGTTGTGTAATTCCATAAAGGCGTTAGTTACAAAGCAGTCCCTTTCCAGATTTCGTCAAAAGTAAAAAAATAGTTTTTTTTTTTTTTTTTTTTCCATATTAAAAGTTCCCAAATCCAATGCAAAATAATTACTCTCTTCTTATCATGAACATAGTTATACCTAAAATAATTACATACTCTTCATAACTCTTGTATACCAAAATCAATACATATATTTTTTTGGTGAAGATGGACAATATGGGAGGGTCAGCAGGGTTGGGTAACAAATAAAAAAGGTACGGGTCAAAACGGGTAAATTATAATGTAGGTTCAAATGGGAGGGGACGAGTTGACCCGTAAGCATTTCTTAACCCTGTATTTAATTTTGTACTTCTATATATAATCAATATGCCAAAAATTTAAGTGTTAAAAGTGTTTTATGAAGATAGATACACTTTTGAGTTTCAACCCATTATATTTAATCTTCTAAGTTTTACCCATTTGACCTATGTGAGATAAAATATAGCTTAAACTAACCATTTACCTACAAATTAGTTGATGATAGTAGGATACTGTATCAAAATTAAACCTTATCAATATCCAAAATAAGAAAAATTTAAGGATGTAAAAATATGACCTGGCATGTTTGAGACAAAACCTCCTCTATTTTCGATACTACCCCTCTCATTGTTGGGCTCATGATCGACACTCATCTGAATTGCCTTCCCTCTCTTTGAAAGAACTGCCCGAGAATCTCCTACATTTGCGACCCATAACTTACGACCGTTCACAAGAATTGCTGTAACTGCAGTAGACCCACCTCGGCCAAGATCCGGATTGTGTGACAGAATTGCTTGGTCAGTTCTTTCATAGGCTTTTGTAATTGCCCTGCCTGGATCAGTCCAAAACTCCTTCTGCAGTATTCAAGAAAAACATCATATGGTTAAAACAATTTTCAAAAATAAGTTGAACGGTGTATTAAAAGAAAATCGAGTTAAATGATCCTTAAAATGAGATTAAAGGGATATGTGGGTTGGGATTTTAAACTATGGGGATGTCAAATTATCAAAAATGATAAACATCATTAATGAAATGGGCCATAGCAAATAGTGTAGAAATGTGCTCATTCTGACAATCACATATACGCTTTTAATTGTTTGACATGTTTAAATCATTGTAGATACGGTTGATAATATAACCAGAAATACCGAATTTCAACTTAAATTACATAAGGTGTAGTAAATTTTCAAACATATAACATGCTTAAATCTTCATCGAAGTATAGTAATATGTGAAAACGTATGCTTTATCATACGCTTATTGGACACTTGCAGCTGAAATTTGTACGGTGACGAAATTTCGCACTATCAAAACACCCTTTTTTTTAAAAAAAAAATGGCTGTCCCCCATTTTTGAAAATTTGAAAGTGCAAGACAACCGAAGTGCGTATGCACCACACAAGCGAGAACATGACGCTCACAAAAATTAAAAAACATTCTGAACAAGATACGTGCATACGTATGTATGGCACGCACGCCGAGTCATCAACATTCAATCATATCTATTTCACTTTAATTTTTCTATGCACCTAGGTCTAATGAACTTTCGAGGATACTTACGTCACCGTGAAATATAGAAACATTCTACGGCATGTACTTGAAAGCCAAAAACTGACGTGTAATAAAGGTAGATTTCTATAAAAGATTTTCTTGTTTTTAATAGATATGGTTATTTTATTGCGGCTGGAAGGTCAAGGGTGACTTGGTGCATATGCACCATCCTCGCCTGGTTACAAGATGTAAGAGCACTTCCCTTATGAGACTAAACAGATCACATGCTTAATTTAAATGTTTATCTTTTTTGTCCATAATTTAGTCAAAACTAGTTTGTCTGACAATTGAAACACTAACCTCCTTAATGATATTGGAGAATAGATGCTTTTGCAGATACGCAGGCACACTGTGGCCGAGATGCCCATCATAAATAGCAAAGAGTCCGAGCTCACGTCCATGACAAGGAATAAATTTGGCAACATGGTAGTCTTCCATAGGATGATTTGCCTTCCCTTTCACTAGGGTGTACCCATATTTTACCGAGCCTTGTTGGCCACGTCCTTTGCCTGAGCCACTCGAAGATTGC
This sequence comes from Artemisia argyi, assembly GCA_030686995.1. Classification (NCBI taxonomy): domain Eukaryota; kingdom Viridiplantae; phylum Streptophyta; class Magnoliopsida; order Asterales; family Asteraceae; genus Artemisia; species Artemisia argyi. The sequence goes on along the minus strand of CM060709.1, from coordinate 276,600,158 downwards.
CCACCTGAAAGCTGAAGTCAACAAAACAACGATTTCTTATGTTACATGTACGCTCATTTATAAAAGAAATTATAGGTCACCGTTGGGATGAAGTAGGGTTTCCTTATTTCCGTGTGCACATTCATGTACATGTGCGGAAACATGCAAGTCAACATGAAATAGTCAACAATTGAGCTTACAAACAGTGTTAAGACAAGAAAACTATTGGTTTGTTTCCAAATGCATCAAATAAGAGGTTTAAACAGCAATTAAAGATTACATTACAAGCTAAACTTCAAATTTCACATTCAGAAAAGACTAGCTTTGACCATGATAGTAAAAACGGCATTATTGCATTACTAAATAGGAAGGCTGGTAATGGCTAAAATCCCGAATTAATAGTTACCAGTCAGTTTCCTAATTGGCAAAAAATATATTAGTTCCTTTCCTGAAAGCCACACCACTGAATTGATAATCTCACAAGTCAATCATTGACTTTCTACATTCACTTGATCAAAAAGAGAATTTTATCAAGCCAAGAACAATAAATTTTAATTTTATAAACCAAATAAAGATCAAAACTTTATGTTTCAAATGCACCACAACGCCGACATAAATCACATAATGAAGATCACATAATTCGCTTTAAAAAGACGTTAAGTTTGACCATGACCGGAAAACGACAAATACTCGTGATCTCATTTCATTAAGACTCTCCAAATGCACCGGAATTGCGGCGTAACGACCGACAACCATACAACTGCTAATGAATTTTAGACGCATAAAATAGACCAAACTTTGAATTGTTCAAAACTATATATCATCAACCAACAATGTCATACATCCAATAGCTAGACTGACTTTTGAATTTTTGATAATTTTCTGTAAGCTGAAATCTTCATCGCTTTTCATACGTAAAAACTAAAATTTTAACACAAAAACTGAAAAATTGTCTGCATAGATTAAACCCGAATTAAGAATTTTAAAACCAAAAAAAACCCCAAATCATAAAATTTACAAAAGAATAACACCTTTGGCAAATTTACTTAATTATGCTTAAATTCAAACAAAAATTCGAAAATCAAATAAAGAAACACACACTTAACATAAAGAAAACATATGCTAAAATTCATATACATAAAGAAATAAACAATCATCACCTTGCTAACAGAATTGGAGAACAAATTGCCCATTTTAGTAATTCAGCTTCCTTAAACCTTCCAATTTTCACAACCTGAAAATAACAACACACAAAAAAAAAATCATCAAACAACAACAAAATAAAAATAAAAACTTTATGATGATAAACCAAACCCATAATAAAAATACCAACAAACCCACTAACCCCTTTATAAAACATTTTATGAAAATTTAACAAGCTCACCAATTTTTAGATAAGAGCATAACACAAAATGATGGTATGTTTTTTTCAAGGTGTAGCAGTGGATTTTATACTTTTATAACCGCTAAGAAAGAAGTGTCATTTGCTAATTTTGGATCATTTTGTAAAAGGGGGTTAAGAATTAAGACTATCCCCCTTATTTTGACTTTATTTTTGTTATTTTTCTATGACTTTATATTGTTTAGTTGAATACAATAAATAATGAAATATAATAATATAATATTACAGCTGTATATTTATGATTCTTTTGAGTTGCAGTTTGAGTCTTTGGTTTTTTATGTACTTTTGTAAGTCTTACAAAAGTAAATGCTTTTTATTATATCCTATTTTTGGTCATGTTGTCTGAGGAACATCCTCGTGGAATTATTTGGGTCAACTCCGAACTACCTTCATTTTTACTGTATTTAATACTCCCTAATTCCTTTTCCAAAATAAAATTAATTTGTTAAACTTTTTGGACATATTTGGCACATGAAATTATGGAGAAATTATACTTATTTTTTCAAAAAATAAGCTACTTAAAATATAATCTTCGTTTGACAGATTGAACTTATTAAATATTAAAAAATAATAATAATAAATAAATAAAATAAAAAAATCTTTCATAATCTCTAAAAATTAAAAGTTACTTCATGTAGCTTAAAAAATAAAGGATAATTCTGAAAATGCTCTACTTCCGAATGCTTTTGCTTTTCTAGACGGAATATTTTGGTTTTGCTTTTTTAGATCAGGTAAACCTGTATTTTTTGGGCAACTAAAATCTGCAAGTGACAAGTATGATTTTACGGATTACAAGGTATGACAACTTGTGTACCTTTTGAGCAACTAGTGTACTTCATGTCGGACAAGTGGCGACACATGGTTAGATCTTGTTATTTGTGGTTTGATCTATTAAGGTTCCTTCAAACCTTAATTTTTGGTAATTTGGGGATCTTGATCCTATGGTTGCTTTTGGTATAATTGGGCTTGTTTCTTGGTCATTAACATACTTGACTAAGTGAATCGAGAGTATTGGTGGTTGTTTGGTTTCATCTGCGTTTCTAAAAGCTCTGGAAGTATTCTCCTTCTATTAAATCGCTCAAAACTTTAGTGGATACATTTCAAACTCTACGGGTAACATTTTGACATACTTCCATTAAGAAGCAAGGATACCTGATCTTCCGACAGATAGGTGGGAAACTGGGTATTTCAGTTGAGTTGGGTGCGTGTTGATTTATTTTCAGGTTTTAATTTTAGTCCTTGTTATTGAGTCAAGATTGTTGGAGGTTAGGAATTTGGGCAGTCTTGGAAGTTGGTGGTTTGTGATTCTTGGTGGTTATCTGTATTGTTTGTGGTTCTGGTTATTTGATGTTTTTATTTATTCTTTTTTTTTTTTCTTCTGGTTTGTTGTTGTTATCTAATTCTACTATTTTTTATATCTGGTTTATCTGCTATACTAATTTTTTTTGTCTTTCTTATTGATATGTTATTATGGCTGATGTGTTGATTAGCAATTTGGATGCTGGTAATCCTTTGTATTTGCATGCTAATGACAATTCTAATGTTCCTATTGTGCATTTCAAATTAACTAGTTTTGATAATTACAAAATGTCTTTAACAACTATGCAAATTGCTTTGAAAGGTAAAAATTAAATGAGATTTGTTGATGGTACATGTGTTAAACCTATTACTAGTCATGTGTTGGGCTAGCAATGGGAAAGGTGTAATGCTATAGTTCTCGACTGGATTCTTGGTTCTTTGTAATCTTATTTAGGACAAGTGTAATTTGAAATTGCCTATGAGGTATGGACTGAATTAAAAGGAACTTATGATAAGATGGATGGATCTGTTATTTTTGATATGATTCATAAGACTAATGGTTTGAAACAAGGTGATATATTTGTTCCTGACTATTATCATAAGTTGAACTCATTGTGGAGATAATTTGATACTTTGACTCTTTTGCATGCTTGTACTTATGCTGCTCATGAGGGTATTTTGACACAAACCAGTTAATCACACTTATGCAATTCTTAATGGGTTTAAATGATGTCTATCAACCAGTTAGGAGTAACATTATGTCTAGAGGCCCTCTGCCTGATGTTAAAGGGGCATTCAATGTTGTTTCCAGAGAGGAGTCTCACAAGGGACTTCATCCCGGTCCTGGTTTTGGTAGTAAGGTCCAGCCTGCTGCCTTTGTTGTTAAGACCAATAGCAGTACAAATAATTTTACCAAGAGGGTTAATAACAATGGTAATAGGGGTCCTAACCCAAATATGGTTTGTAAACATTGTGTCTTAATTAGGCATACTATAGATGATGTTTTGAATTGCATGGATGCCCTCCTGGTTTCAAAAGAAATCAAAATTTTTTTTAAACAGTCTGGTGTTGTTAAAAGGTTTAATGCCAATGCATATGTTTCTCAACTTCCATCTACTTCATCTGGTTCTATGACTAGCCTTTTACAAATGAACAAATGATGAAGCTCTTGAGTCTTATCAATGAAAAACCCTCTGCTAATGTTTTTGCAAGTATGCCAGGTATAAAACCTAGTTTTTATAATAACAATGTCTTTTTAACTAGCATATTGAAAAGTTTTTATGTGCTAAGACTGGGTCTGTTAATTTACTTTCGGGTGGATTATTAATTCTAGTGCTAATCGACCATGATTGTTTCTACTAAAGACATGTTTAATGTTGTTGATATTTTTAGTCTCATGTTAACTATGAGTCATTGATGAGTCTCATATTATACATATTTATACCCCGATATTAGGTAAATTATATAGTAAAATAAGCTTATTTGTAGGACTTTCGGTACTTAATATATGAATGAACATGCAGGACTAAGGATTGGAGGAAAGACACAAGAAGTACAATAAACGAATGACTTTGAGGAACTTAAGATATTCATACATAGTTTGGACAAAAAACATGCCGATCTTATGGAGAAAGCGCGCCGCTTATAGGCACCTTTGGTCAACTATGCAACTACGAGTTAAACAGTGAAGTACGCCGGTTGTATGTTATATGAACGCCGGTTACACAAAGAGAAGACCGCCGGTTTTACACTAGTTGTGCGGCGTACTTCCCCTGGCAGTTATACTTCTACATTAATGAGCCACATCAGAGATAAGCCCGATCATTTGCTTATCATTACTATTCAGGGACTTGCTAGTACACCCATTTGAGCCTTAACTATTCATTTCTATTTATCCATCAAGAAAACAACAAAAATATGTTGCTTAGTCAGGAATCTAAAGATTGGAGTATATATGAGAAATAAAGATGGTTATATACCAATTACGATGAGTATTAAAAGTGCACGCTTTATGTTTGTTATAATGTGGTTGAGAAAAGAGAGTGAAAAATAAGTAAAAAAAAAAAAAAAGTGATGAGGAAAAAAAGTAGTAAAAGAAAGAATAAAGAGTATTATGATTCCCCGACTTAAGTTTTTCTTTTACACCAATTTCAGACAAATAAATCCCATGACTTATCCATACCTTATAAACCCTTAACCTATAACCCGAATAAAAGACCTCTTTGATACTTATACTTGGTGCTTACGCCACGTCGGTGCAATTTTGTTTCTTTTACAAGCATATGATAAATCTATGAGTTATGTTTGAGCTATGAGAGGAAAACTATACCAAAAACATTTTTTAACATGAGTGCTTGAGTGAATTGCAAAAACACACATATTCGTGAGGTGCATGTCATGTTATTATTGGTTGTCTTGGATACACAAAAATATATATATTTGAAACTTATACGAGACTCGATTTTGAAAATATTTTTCTTTTATGCTTGAGGGCAAGCATTAGTTTAAGTATGGAGGATTTGATGAGTCTCGTATTATACATATTTATACCCCGATATTATGTAAATTATATAGTAAAATAACCTTATTTGTAGGACTTTCGGTACTTAATATATGAATGAACATGCAGGACTAAGGATTGAAGGAAAGACGCAAGAAGTACAATAAACGAATGACTTTGAGGAACATAAGATATTCATACATAGTTTGGACACTTAAGATATTCATACATAGTTTGGACAAAAGCACACCGATTTTATGGAGAAAGCGCGCCGCTTATGGGCACCTTTGGTCAACTATGCAACTACGAGTCAAACAGTGAAGTACGCCGATTGTATGTTATATGAACGTCGGTTACGCAAAGAGAAGCCCGCCGGTTTTACACTGGTTGTGCGGCGTACTTCCCCTGACAGTTATACTTCTACATTAATGAGCCATATCAATGATGAGCCCGATCATTTGCTTATCATTACTATTCAAGGACTTGCTAGGGCAAAGTTTTCACTATAAATAGGAGCTCAATTCGGAGTATTACACACACCTCAATCAAGAAATATCTCTTGATCATAAGAAGCAGTTTAGTTGTGGTTTTGCACCAAAAAACACTAGCTAAGGAAGTAGCAACTTTGGGAGAACAATATTGGAACATGAGCATACTTGTAAACTTTGGTATAAACTCGTTCTAATGATGATAATACTTGTTTACTTTGTTTACTTTATAATGAATATGGAGTTGTACCTTTATGTTTGTTTAAGGCACTTCTGCCATGAGTTGAACATAGAATTTGTATCATGAATATTGAATCTACTATATGTGCATTTGATATGTCATTGTTTAGTCTCTTACCATTTGTCTTGATTAATCATTACGATTGTTTAAAGGTCGAAAGATGCAATTGTGTTCATTACATTATGAATCGTTTGTCTATAATGAATCATTGTTATGCTTGTGAGAATTGTATAGTAAAACAAATGTTAACCTTGAGTATGACATGTTTAAGGACTAGTTTCATGTCTAACGACTTGGCTAGAGGAAATGCATACTTAGTACTTCATACTTGGACCATACTTTATAAACTTTGTGTATCTAGGATCAAAGGCCTAAAGGAGATTCTTTTACACAAAGTAGATATACTAGTTTACATGATCACCCGTCATGCTTTACTTCTATGCCTTGTCCATGTATTCTTTCTGATACCTATGCTTGTTTATCTTATGCGCTCAGCCTTGGACAAACATACTTTTAGAATAATCGGGCAAAACATTTCAAAAATCTTAAATCCAATAAAATGGTTTTAGTGATAAGTGACAATCATTGGAATCTAATTTTGTTACTCACAACTAACATAAGAAATAAATACCTCTCTTGGGACGACCTGGTCTTACCTAAACCTTTACTATAAACGGGGGTTATGTTCTTGAGTATAATGTTAGTTTGTTATTTGTTAATAAGAAAATCAAGGATAGTAAGTTTTTTGTTGATTTTGATGAGCATAAGTGTTATATTCAAGATTTGAAACTGGGCAAGCTAGTGGGGACTGGTGGTCTTTACTTATTTGATGTTGATAAGTGTGGTGAGTCTAATTTTTGTATTTGTAATTCCGTGTTTGTCTGTCATACTCCAGTGAGTTATGGCACTATAGACTTGGTCATCTTGTTGACCAAGTTCTTTCTTTTTTTGGAGAAAAAATGATTTTAAAAAGGTTAATCACATTTCTCCTTGTGACATCTGTTACAAGGCTAAGCCGACTAGGAAACCATTTCCCATAAATGATAACAAGTCTTTATATGTTGGAGATTTAATTCATTGTGATGTTTGAGGTCCTTATAGGGTCACAAGTAAGGAAGGATATAAGGAATTTTTTACTTTAGTTGATGATTTTAGCAAGCAGCCTAGGTGTATCTGCTAAAGTCAAATACTGAATTTGGTGGTTATATTGAACATTTTATGAAACTCAGCTATACACAATTTGATTTAAAGAATAAAAAATAATAAAAGTAAATTAAAGTCATTAGATCTGATAATGGAATTGAGTTTGTTAACAGTCATTTGTCTAAATTGTTTAATGGTTTTGGTATTGTTCATCAAACCTCATGTGCCTATACTCTTCAACAAAATGGGATTGATGAGAGGAAACACAGACACCTTCTGAATGTTTCTAGGAGTCTTATGTTTCAGGAGGATTCCTATGTCTATGGGTTTTTTCAAGAGAGAAGAGAGAAGAAGATGAGAGGAAATCAGGTTGTATTTCTATCAAAAACTTTCTTTCTAAAACTAGAATGATTTGGGAAGAAAGTATAATAGGAAACTTTTCATTAAAACAATGACTTAAGTGCCATAAAAAACATAAAATTTATATGCAATAAAAGGTGTAATTGTAAAATCATCAGTTTTCTCTTCTTTTCTCTCTCAACTCAAAAACACGGTATAAAAAAAATTACGTTACTCTCCTATTTTTCTTCTATCCAATTTTGTCTCTTTTCTTCTTTTCTTTCATCTTTGAACTCTAAAACAAGTGTAAAGGGTAATGCTGGAATAAATCTTTTTATTTTATATTTAGATAATATTTGAACTACTAAAATCATTTATTTAGAATTTATTTGTCAATTATCCATGACTATTATTGGTTTTTAAAAGGATATTTACGTAATTATGAATTTTACAAAGATGTTGACATAATATCCAAATTTTGTAATGACATAAATGAAGATCTCCCTTGTAACAAAATGAATTTAGAGTGATAACGTGCTTAAATAATAACATTTAAAATATGATAATACCATTGTTAATCTACACAACACTTTTCAAAAGTAAGAATTGCCCTGTTAAAATTTTCAATATACAGAAAAAGCCTTAAACCTTTTTAAAAATTCAAAACTGCGCTATTAAGCTTTCAAGAAAATACAAAATAACATCTATACTTATTAAATTTTACATTTTAACACTTCTTATATTAAATAAATAAATAAATAAACCCCTCTTACATTTACTAATAATACTAAATAGCTTTTTAAATTTATTAAGCTTCGTATTTCTAATACTAGTAAAGTTTCCTAATAATACAAAATAGCTCATAAACAATGGCGGAGCTAGAAAAAATTTTGTGAGAGGGCCGAAACAAATTTTTTTCCGGAAAAACATTAGATGGGAGGGCCAAGATGAAAAAGATTTTTTTTACACATAAAATCGCAAATAATTACACTAACAGACTTAGGCCTAGTTGGTCGGGGCCCTTCCCGGTCCTCATATAGCTCCGCCTATGCTCATAAACTTAATTAAGTTTATATTCTCATACCCCCATAAGTTAAATATTATAACAAATTAACATTTAAACCCTTTAAACTATATACTTTTATTCATTCACACGTTAAAACTTTTTATTGAACAAACATGTATTATTAAAAGCTTTATTCGGAAGCTACAAAATTAATGTTTGTTCTCCCACTAAAACGGCTCCTACTCAGTTCAAATCGATGTTTAAATACTCAACACAATATAGATATAAATTTAAATTTATCTTTTTCTAACATTGGATTCTCGGATGTGATTTTTTAGTAATCTCTTTTTCGTTAGACGCAATAAAGCCAGAAGTGTGGTGTTACTCCAATTTCAGATACCTAGTACATACGACTTAGCTTTAAACTTCATGAAAAGGTATTGTGGATTACGTAAAATGGCTTTATTTCATAGTATTCAACAATTTGAGAAATCTTTTAAATTGGGGAATCTATCCTTTATTTTTCTTAATCTAAGAAACATGATCCGGTAAGACTTCACTAATTTTAGGCGACTATTACTTTTTTATGTATTAATAAGATTATATAGAAAAGTCATGTGTTATGTCGATTAATTCTGATGTCTAGGTTTATTACCAATTCAAGTTAATAGAATAACCATTTGGGATGGGAGACAAAGTATGGATGGTATTCTCACTAATAACGCAGTTATTAACTATCCATAAGGGAAGATCTAAAAATGAAATTATTTTGTTTAGTAGACTTCCATAGGCTTCTAAAAAGGTTAATCACAATTTTATTTTTAATCTAAAGGATCACATATAGTTTAGAACGGTATGGTGTAAATAGATTAATATATGTTTTTCCTGAGCTTAAAGTTTTTTTTTTTCTCCAAGGAGTCTGGTTATCCTTTGCTTTGTTCTTAGTAGTAGTTGAATCTCTCTTAGCAGCGATGGTGCGAAATTATATCTCCTCCCAACAATTAGATGATATTTTATTTATAGAAAATGGTTGGTCTCAAATATTTTGAAAACCGGTGTCTATGCTTCGAGGTCAAGTTTTAACTCTGTGGTGTAGCATGGTATTCTAGGAGCGTGTAACAAGATTTATCTAATTGGAATTTCATTTATGAGATCATCTCTAAATATATGTCTGGTGAAGGATTATTTGGTTTTAGGAAGGCATTTTGGTGTGATATGGATACTTGTGAATGGTTACTTTTTGTGTTCTTTACTTTTTGAAATTTCAAAATAAAATTGTATCTACGTATGTGTATTTTTACAAATATGGATTTGGATAAGTGGGTTCGGAGATCTCCATTTAGGGTAGATCTGCAAATGCTTATAATGTACGGATATGGACCGTCGTTATGTTATGATGTTTTTAAGTTGAGGATCTTTCACGTATGATCTTGCGTTAGGTTCTTAGATAAGAATGATTTGGAGATCATCACACGTCGAATGCTTTGGTAGTGAGGAAAATAAAGTTATTCACGTGAAGGGAATCACTAGATCATCTTCCCTCTTGGAACCATCTTCATGCTCATGGGATCAACATTTTATAACTTGTTCTTTGTGTAATGTATTGACGAGTCTTCGAAACAACACATAGTGTATTATTGACTGTTTGAAAGTAAGGATTGTTAGTGTACTAGTATTTAGTGTTAGCATAGTTTGTGTTAGGCCAACCCCGTTTGATCATTTAGCATTATCTATAATGTATTCACACTCATTATTCAATTATGGAAATTACATAGTTTGACAAGGTTGTCTCGGCTCAAGTCGTAGAATTGGAGGCAGCATCGCATCCGTGTTGACTTAGATATCAAATGTGTTGCTTTATAAACCAGGAGTTCAATATTTTGGTAAGGTGTTTCTCGATGATTTTCCCAAAAGGTGTTTCATAGTGTTTACAGTTAGCATGGTTGAAAATTGAAATGGTGTAATATTTCATACCATGTCCATCAAAATACTTTTGAGGT